>CM076581.1:1576029691-1576287431 GCA_034641835.2 Pinus albicaulis
CTCCCAAAACACCTTGATTTGCAGATGAATTACACGGGTCTGCGCGGAATCCCAGTTGTGTGCCCATCCCTCAAAGTGTAACCTCGCGCAGACAACATCCAATAGGTAAGAGGCCATGTAGAATTCGGTAGGCATTCCATCATCTGGGGCCAATGCCGAGGACAAGTTTGTCTGCATTGAAGTCATCAATATGCCAGCCCAGTTGAAACGGGTGCCATGCGCCATTACATATTCCATGATAGTAGCCCAAGTGCCGCTGAAGGTGGAGCAGTCAGGGCACCCATACAGTTTGCAAAGCATGGTGGCTACTAATTTATAAACTTTTCTCAGGCTAGCCACCGGATATTCTTGGTCTTTCTTGACTTTAAATTTCTCGGGCTCCTCCCACCATTGTCTAATAGTGTCAACTACAGGGACTGCGTGAGCAAGAGCCCTTTCTTCTGTGAAGTACTCTTCTGGGCGAGGCAACGAGTAATAGAGGTGGGCGTCCGAGCCTACGAGCATTGTGAAAGCCTTGCCTTCGCTGTCTCGGATCAAAAACTTATTGGGATCCATTCTCTGTATGATCTAGTCTATAATCTCTGGGCATGGAAATATGGCTGGATGCACCCCTGCGAGATGCAGTTTGGACCTTTTGATTTTTAAGTATATTTCCCGGTCTGGGAGCTCTTCTGGGAGTTCTGCTTCCAGTATGGCGAACTCATGATACACTTGGTACCATCACATGTTGTCCCCTTTTGAAAATGTACATAGTGTATCCCTGTATATCGGGGGTGGGGATGCCATGTCCAGCTCCACAACTTCTTCTGCCACTTGCTTTTCCTTCTTCCGCGACACTGGGGGTGCCATGTCGCTAGAATCCGAGAGAACAGGTATACACTCCACGTCTCCTTCAAGTTCACCTGTCAAATTCATGAAGGAATCCCAAGATAAGAACGACATGATGATATAAAGCCAATTACAGTTTATCAATGAATTTTAGCTGAGACACATGCAAAATTGGGTCACTCGTTTACTGGGTCACGAGGTCGCAGATTGCAAGAAGAGACCCAGATGCGACCTTGCGACCTTGCAACTTGGTCGCAGGGTCGCAAATTACGTAAACAAAGGAAAATGCGACCTTGCGACCTCGCGATCAGGTCGCTGGGTCGCGGGGTCGCAACTCTCGAAAAAATTGGGAAATGCGACCTTGCGACCTTGCGACTAGGTCGTTGGGTCGCTGGGTCGCAAATTCCAAAAACCGAAGAGAATGCAACCTTGCCGGGGGGTTCTAGGCGCGTGTGGCGTGAAGGTTTTTTCCCTCTAACTGGAAAATTATAAGGCTAAAAGGGTCCAGGCAGAGTTGAGGGATGGCTTTGGGAGCAGGGGACAAGGCCATGAGAAGCTGAACAAGAAATGTGGTGAGCTTGGGCAGTTGTGGTGAAAGCAGGATTACAAACAACCCTAAAATATAAAAGAATGTAATAGCTCATGCAGATGGCAATTTAAAGGTCTAAGAAGACATGGGTTTGGCAAGAAATGCCCACAAAGGAAAAAGCAGGAGGGAAACAACAACTTCCCTAAGAAAATCACGCCAGTCGACCTGTCAGAGCCGTTTCTTTCTATTCGCCGATTGTGAAAAATGTGACCTAGAAACCTCCTTTATATAAAAAGGTCACACGTGCGGGCATTTAATGCAGGGTCACTAGGTCGCAATTTGCGTGGTTTAGAGGATCCGCGACCCTGCGACCTTGCGACTTGGCGACCTGGGGGTCGCAGGGTCACAAAGTCGTGGGGTCGAAGTTTTCATTAAAAGTTGAGTTTTGCGACTTCGCGACCTTGCGACCTTGCGACCCTTGGGTCGCGAGGTCACAAGGTCGCAGGGTCGCAATTTTATAAAAAATGAGTTTTGCGACTTGGCGATTTGGCCTTATGGATTCTTTACTTGGTTTTTCTCTAGTTTCAAGGGGTTCCAAAAATTTGAAGTGGGGTTTTTTTTTTTGGAGGGTGTTGTAGGGGCTACAACAAATGGTGATTCACTGGACGAACCCAAAGTCTGTGCTGATGGTTAGTCTTGGCGGGGGGAGGGAGGCGTCTCTGCTGGCTGTTTTCTTTTACCTTGCGGTCGACATTGCCTAGCCTTTTGGCACCTTGCCGGGTTACTCAATCTGCTGGCATGTTTGGGTGTTGTTTAACCAAAATTCATTCCTTCAGGTCTCCATACTGGAAGGGTTGGAGAACTCAAGGTGGCTACAGGGTTCGGTATGATTATTTTGTCCTCATCGTGTTGCTCCGCTGCTAGCAAACCTCTCGGTCCCGGCGGAGTCACTGCCTAGGAATCGTGAACATTGCTCCGCTGCTAGCGAGCCTGGTCAGTACCCTGGCGGAGTCGTTACATCACCTCTCTGCGTAGGAAGCCTTTCTCAATCCTTTACCCTTTATTAGTGTGCTATTCCACTTATTTTGAATGTGCCTGAGGCACTTATTTAGATGTGCTCGTGGCACTTATTTGAGATGGCAATTTAGCCTGGGCGGATGAGGGATCCCGACTTATTTTGCTTGCATAGAGGTTGTTCCTGGTCTGGTATGAGGACTTTGGTTTTTCCCAGATACCCTGTCGTAGCATAGAGTACCTCTTTTCCCTTCTGATCTGGTTACCACTACATCGTATTTTCTTTTGCAGACACCCTCTCAGATTGGCGAGGTAGGCTTCCTGCTTGATGACTTGAGCTAGGTCATATGCTGCCTTCAGGTGCAGAGAACAAGCAAGATTTTTTCGCCTTCGAGTCTATCGGAAAAGGCCTTCCATCAGCATAGAACCTGTTACAATGTGCCAATTGCGTGGCTCTAAGAGATCCTTCCTTTAAATTTTTTTTATTTTTTATTTTTTATTTATATATATATTTTTAAACAAAGGCGAGAAAAGAAACTATGGTACAAGGATAAGATAGCCCTCTAAGGGCTGCTAAGTGAAATAGTGTTTGAGGTCATGCCCGTTTACCGGGAGGACCTCGACTCGTCCCTCAAGGGTTTGCAATCTAAATGTGTGGGATCCTAACTTCTCCTTAATTTGGAAAGGGCCTGTCCATAGTGCTTGGAACTTGGAATGCTTCCCTTTTTCCTCATGAGCTTTGTCCCACTTTAGGACCAGGTCTCCTACCTCAAAATTTTTATTCCCTGTGGATTTTCTATCAAACCATCTCTTGATTCGGCTCTAGTGGATGGCGAACTTTTCTCGGGTTTTTTTCCTTTCTTCCTCCAACTTCAGCAAGGTGTCGATTCGAGTCTGCAAGGTAGGGCATGGGGTACCATGACATTCTTGGGACAGCTGAAGGGCAGGGAGAGATAGATGGGGAGGAAGAACAACTTCTTTTCCATACATGAGAAAATATGGAGAGGTGCCTAGGGAGGACTTGGGAGTGATACGGTCAGCCAAAAGTGCATTGTGAAGGGCATTGTGCCAGTTGCGCTGGTGGGACAGCAGGGTCTTCTTAATGATATGGATAAGATTCTTATTAGTTGACTCAGCTAATCCATTTCCCTGGGGATAGTAATTTGCAGAATGTTTCAGAACAATACCATTTTCCAGTGCAAAATCATATAATTTAAAAGATGAGAAGTAAGTCGCATTATCGAAAACCAAGGAAGTTGGAACGCCAAACCTGGTGATGATGGAATGCGTGAAGAATTCTATTACCTCCTGATCATTGATTCGGCATAAAGGTGTTGCTTTGACCCACCTGGTGAAATAATCAGTAGCTGTAAGGATATACCGGTGTTGTTTGGAAGAGTGAGGTGTGATTTCGCCAATTACATCCAAACCCCATTGTTGGAAAGGCTCCTCCACTGCTACTGAGAGTAAGGGGGCGGCTGGCCGTGCTTCTCGGTTTGCGAACTTCTGGCACTAGATTCATTTCCGAACATATGCATGCGCATCTCTGAAAAGAGTAGGCCAATTGTATCCTGCGCGCATTATCTTATGGGCAGTAGTATCTTCGGAAAAATGACCTCCAGCTGGTCCATCATGCAGTTCGGTCAAGATTTTCTGCGCTTCGTCATGTTCCAAGTAGCGTAACAGGACCCCATCGTAATGTTTCTTGAACAACTTCCCTCGGATCAGTTGGTGAGATGCAGCTTTGAGTCTTATCGCGCGTTTCTGCCGGGCAGTTAGAGCAGGGTCTAGGGTGCCTTGGGCTAAATATCTTGAAATGTCAGAATACCAAGAAGGGCTACTTTGCTGAGGCACATGGTCGCTCTGGTACATGTTGATTTCTTGTTCCCAACATTCTTCTTCAATTCCATGGGAACTTGCAGCTTCCGCGGCCATTTGGCATAAGCCCTATCCTTTAACGGTGTGTGCCGGTTTAAATTCTAAATCGTATTCTTGCAAGCACGCCACCCAGTTGCCTCGCCTCTCGCCTAGCTCCTGCTGCACGAAAAGTGAGCAGACAGTTGGGTGTGGAACAAAAACCATGACATGATTTTTCAAGATGTAGGGCCTAACATGCTTGACCGCTTTGTAGACTGCATAGGCTTGCTTTTCGATTTCTGGGTAGTTCAACTCAGCTCCTTGTAAACCGGTGCTCATGAAAGAAATGGGCCGTTCATCGTTGCTGCCATCTTTCTGCGTAAGGACAGCCGCAAGTGAGGAATCTGAAGCAAAAGTATACAGGATAAAGCCTTTGCCAAAATATGGACTTTGGAGGGAAGGAGCTTCAGCTATAGCCTGTTTGATTTTGTCGAAGGATTCCCTTTCCGGCAGATTCCATTAGAACATCGCATTCTTTTTTATCATTCCCTGTAGTGGCCTGACTATCTGGGCAAAATCCGAGATGAATTTACGGACAAAATTGATTTTCCCCAGGAAATATTGCATTTCTTTCTTGCTGCTCGGGGGAGGAATCTGAGCAATGGCTTTTGCCTGTTCTGGATCAACTACAATGCCTTTCTTGGTTATAATGTGGCCTAGCAAGTTTCCTTCTGCCACAGCGAAAACACTCTTTTTAGGGTTGAGCGAAATCCCGTACCTTCTGCACCTCTCGAAGATTTGTTTGAGGTGGCGTAAATGATCGCCCCTGTGTTTTGAAAACACAGTGACGTCGTCCAAATAGACCACCACGCTCTGCCCTATCAAACCATGGAAAGCTATATCCATGGCTCGTTGGAAAGTTTCCCCTGCATTGATCAATCCAAAGGGCATGCGCCTGAAAGCAAAGGTTCCCCATTTGGTCCGGAAGGTGGTTTTCAATCTGTCCGGTTCAGCTACCAGCACCTGGTTATAACCAGAGAAGCCATCCAATAGGGAGAAAATTTCAGATCTAGACACAGCTTGCAATATCTGTTCCATGGGTGGCACCGGGTAGTTGTCTTTGTTTGAGGCCCGATTCAGATTACGGAAATCTACGCACAAGCGGATCTCGCCAGACTCCTTTCGTACCGGTACCAAATTTGACACCCACGTGGAGTGACGAACTTTGAAAATAATGCGTGCATCCAAGAGCTTATTAAGTTCTTTCAGAATCATTGGCTCCAAAGCCGGATGCACTTTTCTGAGTTTCTGTTGGAAGGGCTTAACGCCTTCATTCACGGGTATCACGTGTTGAATGATCTGAGTATCGTACGTATGTAAATCGTCATACGTCAAAGCAAATACGTCTCGATACTTCCGGAATAATTGGGTGAAGGCCCGTGTCTCCTCATCACTACAGTCTTTGCCGAGGTTAACAAACTTTGGGTTCTCATCTGATCCCAAGTTCACTTGCCGATGTGCCAATATAGAACTTTGCACTTTGGTGTTTGGGGGGCCGCGGAATCGGCTTTGCAAATCAAAGAGCTTTTCTTATGACACCACCCCCTTGGGCATGGGGTTCTCTTTGCGTTCATCACGCTCTTTCTGCAAAGCATGATCATGCTCCGCCTCGTCTATCGCCGCGTCCTTGAATACTTCAGCATTGAGCATAAAGTCCAAGATCTGTTGATCATCGTTAAAAATGCGTAGATTAGTAATGTTATCTGGCACAGAGGGTCTATATATAACTTCAATAGAAAAATCGTCCCTCAAAGGGGTAAATCTAGCAGCAGCATTAGCCAGAGTATCAGCTGCTGCATTGTGCATTCTAAGAATAGATTTAATTCCAAATGCATCAAAAGCAGAAATCAATCGCCATACCTCTTGTTGATACGTCTTTAAATGTGGAGACAAATAGTGAATAGTGTTGCGTACCTACCGAGTGATAATCTCGGAGTCTCCAATGACTTGTAGGCATTTTACCTTTAAATCCAACGCCTTCTTAAGTCCGAGGATTAAAGCCTCGTATTCAACAGTGTTGTTGGAGCACTGGAAATCTAGCCGACATGAGATTAAGAATTTGTTCTTCCGAGGGTCAAGCAAGATGCAACCCACACCAGCTCCGTCATGGGTCTTGGAACCATCATAGTACAAGGTCCACATGTCATTTTCTGGTTCCTTTGGGGTAGTAGGCTGCGAAGGGATTTTGGCTTGGTGTGGGACAGGGGTGGCTTGCTCCTCCGCGACAAGTGCTAGTTCAGATTGGACCTCGGGGCCTACTGAAGACTGAGGGGGTTGGTAACATCCGAATATGGCCTCTAGAAAACACATGCCAAGCTCCTCCTGGGCAAAGCTGATGGGTTCATTAGCGGCATCCAAATCAGTCATGGTGTGTTTCATATATGGTTCACTTTCGACCTTGATTTGGTTGTTCCAGCCCTTGTAAGGGAGCCACAAGTGGGACCAGTCTGTGGCGAAATAGCCTTGCAACTTGTTGGACCAGTCTCTGCTAAGAAATAGACCGTATGCTTCAGGGATCTCAACAACCACAATATCAATGCATTGATGGACCCTAGAATCTGACGATAGGCAGATGATGACATTATTCAACTCTCCTACGGCTGGCACCTGCGATCTGTCGAGTTGTATGATCTTTGCGTCAGTTTTCTCTGGGCGAATGTTCAGCTTCTTACAGACAGATAGAGGCATGACATTTGTAGAGGCACCGGAGTTGACTAGATAGTTGTGAACGTTGAAGTTAAAAATCTCGAAGGACAAAAGGAAAGGAGGGGTGGATCCTCTTGAGTTCGTATTGATGGCGTTTACTATAGACTGGACATCTGGACCAGCTTGCGCAAACGTGTTGCTCACAGTTTTCGTAGCTGAAGTATTAGCAAAAACTTTTAGAATGAGTTCTCTTTGGTTCGTAATGCGGGCAAGCTCGTAGAGAGAGATATTTGCTCTTGTTTTTTTCATATCCTCAACAATGTTATAGCTAGAATCCGGTTGAGGGCTAGGCTCGGTAGTGGTTTTTGGGGATTCTGTTGGGAGCTTTCCCTTTTGACTTGCTCGGGTAATGTTATTTGCGGGCTTCTCCGGAGCAGATTGTTTTCCGTTCCCTGGGGGCAGAATTTTCCTTAGGAAAGCCCTTTTCTTGTCTTCATAAGATTGCTCAGGAACAGGTCCTTTGCTCCTTAGACTATAATTCTGTATGGGCTGGTCTTTGGGACTGTCTGTCATGTTGATATCAATGGAGGTAAGGCTGTCCCCCCCTCGGATTATGTCAAAAGCTAAGACAGAGGACCCTGGTTCTTCGTTCGGGGGCGGATCTTCATCGTGATCAGAAACATCATCCTCTGTCACATCCCCCGGGGTTTGGTCATCTAAAAGCTGATTAACTACTGCTGTCATGCTGCCAATCCATTGAGGGCACATTTTTTCAGAGTGGGCAGCTTGGTGGAAAGAACAGAAGTTATCTTTCCCTATTTCTTCCACATTGAGAGCAGTATTCGGGTTAGACGGAGGTCTGTTGGTGTTGGGATTGCTCTTTCTGAAAAAGGGTTTTGGTGGTTTAGTGCTAGTCGTGGGTTCTATGCCCTTTCTCCTTAGGTCAGAGACTTCATTCGTTAAGAGCTTGAGGGTTTTTTCCATGCTTTCGAAATCAAACGCATCTTTATCCCTATCCGTGGTCTTAGGAGTGGAGGACTGACCCTTTTTTGTGATTGTCTTGTGATCATCTCTCCCTTCGTGATCGATGGATCCTATCGAAAGCATGTCTTTCTCCACAGCGAGAGCAGCCTCATAATTAGCCGTAAGGGTAGCGCGGGCTTCACGTTTGACGAAAACGGCGATGTCCCTAGGGAGAGCCTTGGTATAGTAGTCAATGGTGATTGAGTCATCCAACGCCAGGTTTGGGGGAAATTTCTGCAGTATGGTAGCGAAGCGCTGGTTGAAGTCCTTAACCTTCTCCTTTTTATGACACTTGATGGTGCTCAATTCCGTGAGGAGCATGGAAGGAGTTTTATCTTCTGAAAACTTCTGCAGGAACACGCGACGGAATTGGTCCCATGAAGTAATAGAGGCACTGGGGAGGGAGCGGTACCATGTGGCCGCTTTGTTTTCAAGAGTGTGGGGAAACAGTCGACATGCGACGTCATCGGACTGAACTCTCATGATTTGCAGAGAAAAATAGAAGCTGCTTATATGATCTTCAGCTAAGGTGCCTTTCTCAGGATCAAACTTGGGGAGGTGTTTCTCTGGATGCCTAGGCAGATCGTGGAGTGGGCCCAAAAGATTTAATGGGGACTGAGCCATCCAGGCTAGCTGTTGCACTCTCCTAGCCTGCTGGTGGTGCCTAAACTCAGGCTCAGATTCACCTCCCGAACCTGAGACCGATGCTTCTGACTCATGGCGAGAGTGTTCATCTTGATGTCTCTCACGGTAAGGAAAGTATCTAAGATATCCAAAGTTGTGGACAGGAGGCCTATTTCGGTTTGGGTGACGGTTGTTGGCATGGTTTCCTTGTCCTCGGCCTCTATCTCCTCTACCTCCAGCCCCACGGCCTCTATTTCCTTCACCTTCATTTCTGCGAGCTCTATTTATTTCACCTTCATTCCTGCAAGCTCTATTTCCCCCACCTGCATTTCCTCGGCCTCTGTCTTCTTCACCCTCCCCAAGTGGGGGGTGTGCATGGTTGCTGTTTTTCCGGGTCTGGTTAGGCTGGGAGTCGGGGAAAGTTTCGGTGTCACCAAATTCCTCGCCCTCTTGGAGAATCGGGTCGTTTTCCTCAACAGCAGTGCCGAGGTCTTCCAGCATGAGATTCACGAGCTGGGGCATGGTACTCACCAGGGCGCCATTACGAGTGATGTTCTCAGCAGGGGTCCTGGTGTGGGCTAGGAATTCCATGATTGGGGTAAATCGTAAATCTCTGATAAGATTGCGGGCAGCTGGGCGCAAGGCTCTCAACTGCGCTCTGGTGATTTCGAAATATCGAGTCTCCCCCCCTGGAATATATTCCAGAGGAGGAGGGATAGGTTCATCAATTATGACCTCCCCATGGGGAATTTGTGATGGAAAGTTGGTTGTATGCTGGGAGGCTGCCATCAGGCCCTCCTTCTAGCGCCAATTCTATTGACGGGAAAATATGTCCGTCCAACAGTAGGGGATCTCCACGGTAGAAAGTCCCAATTAGACCTTGAACCATTTGGAGTAGGGATCCCGTCCGGGGTGTGGGTCTGCCTACCGCTTAAGACGCCTTCCCTTCGGTCTCAAAAGAACCTGATTGAACCTGCGGACACACACTTATTCACATGATACAGAATACATGATTGATGCATTAAACACGAATAAAACACTATGCGTAGCGAGGCAATAAATAAAGCATGTACGCCTAAGGAGGTGTCGTTAGCAACACATCTTTGGGGCACTGCTTGTAAGGTAATCTGACCACAAAAGAAATAGTTCTTTATGGCGAGATGTCCCTTTACTTTCTGAAAGATAAAACGAAATGCTAAAAAAATAGTTCATTAACATTCATTAATAGAGAAAATGGTAAACTGAACATCATCAACACAAACACAGATAGCCATGATGCATAAATGATGCTATAAAGAGGGCAGCTTCATTAATCAAAAGATGTTTTGAAACTGTATAAGAAAATACACATAGTGTTCGCACAACAAAACACATCATCCAACAAAGGGGTTTTAACAAGTATCTGTATTCATATGCACAAGAGTATAATATTTCAATACAATGCTATGTAGCTCTTGAGTCTACAAAAGAAAAATCCCCTTTACACTTTCCCCGTAGGGAGTTTTATAGCACAAAACTTGCCCTTTGGGCTTCCTGACTTTTCGCCTGCCTGCCTGTTGAGTTGCCTCGCGACCTGGAAGAGGTTGCGACCTGCGACCTGTCTGGTGTGTGCGACTTGCGACCTGGATAGGCAGTGCGACCTGCGACTTGCCCAGGCGGTGCGACCTGCGACCTGCCTCTAACTGTTGCTAATGGCTTGCTGCTACCGAGCTACGAAGATGCATGCGGAATGGTGAGGTTAGGGGCGTCAATCTGCTGCTCTTTGAGGAAACCTCGCCATGTCTGGTATTCTGCCGCTATGGGGGAAACAAGAGGGACCTCCTCTTTCAACCGATGCATGCATTCCAAAGAATTTGGAACAAGAGTTTCCCTTTTTTGTGAGATCTGGTTGGAAAGAGAGGCAAGTTTGGTATAAATCCGAACTGGTGTGGCAAGAAACTGATCCAGATGTTCTTGAGATGCTGCGGGCTCGGGGGCGACAACAGCTTGCTTGATAGGCTGTAGAAATGACTGGATTTCTTGATCCACTTGTTCCCAGGATTTCTCTTCGCCCAATGCCCCAAGCGAAGGAATGTGGTGAAGAGTGTGCATCAAGTCGATGCCCCTGATTAGGTGGTTGTATGAAGACATTACTTTGTCCAGGTCCTTGGATAGTTTTTCCTTAGACTGTATTGCCATACGGAGCTGGACCTTAGCATCATGTGTATGAATCCAATCCCTCTTGGGAAAATTCTCAGGTGCCCGAGGGTATCGCACTGTCCAATCCATCATTCTGTCTAAGGCCTGTGAGGCCTCCTTGAGCTTCTCGTGCTTTTGCTTAGTTTCTGCTAGTGCTCTTACCAATGGGGCGACTGTTTGTTTAATGGTGAACATTTCTCCATACACCTGCCTCATGGTTGCTTCTAACACATCACACTCTTTTAGAATGGCTAGTGGGACTTCATTGACCCGGGGAGTCTGGTTTCAGAGTTGTTGAACTTCTGCTTTCAACTCTGATTTCTCCTGTTCTACCCTTTTCTCCCGCTGCTCGGCTGCTTGTAGTCTATTTTGCAGAGAGACTATTTCTCTACTCATTCTGGTTACATTTTCTTCCATGGCTGCGGCGAAAGCCGTGCCTGCCGATGCTATCATCACGGGATTAGTCCTAGTATCAAGGACTATGTCTTTGCCTGTTGCAACTTTGGATGTGGCGGAGGGAATTTGCGCCAGAGACCTTCTTTTCTCTTGCCAGATTTTGAAAGAGAATTGATCGAATGTGAGTTTGGTGAGGTCGAATACCTCCTCTTCCTGCCCCTGGGGGGAACTAACATCAGAGAGCTTGGTACTGCCCAGAGGTATCTCGAGGGGAGTCACCTCGATGTCTTCTATCATTTCATCCTCTTTTTCTTCTCTATTCTTTTCCTCCTCTTCCTTTCACCGGCGTTTAGTTTCTGTCGCTGCTTCTATTTCGGCCTTCCTCTTCCGCTCGGCTGCAGCAACCTATTCTGCCTTCTTTTGGCATTCAGCTTCTGCTCTGTCCAACTCTTCCTTGAGTGCCCGTTCTGCTGCGGCATGTGCCTCCTTTTCCTCCTTTTCTTTCCTGGCCTCCTCGGCCTGCTTCTTCTTCTGCGTTGCCTTCAAACTCTTCTTGCGTTCTTCCTCGTCCTCCTTTATCTTATTTTCTCTTTCTTACTGGGCTTTTGCCTCTGATTATTTCTGTTGGATAGATGTAATAAGCCCTGTGCTGGTCCGAGACTTTTTGGGTAGAGAGGAAGAGGCACCTCCCAACCGACGACTCCCGTCTTCCAGGCTCTGATCATCCGGATCCTCTTGGCCAAAGTCTGCCTCCGGAGCAAGTTGTCTCTCGGCGTTGTACCAGTTCCTTCTTTCGTCTTCTCCCGGGTGCTCTATATGCTAGTAGTTCCACTTGGATTTAGCTTTCTTGCAGTGTTCAGGAACTATTCTCTCCGGGTCGTATGTTCGGTGCTCTAGCGCTCCAAGGTGATAGCTTTTCATCTCTTATCCCTCTGTTGCTACCTCTTTGAAGTCTTTAACTGTGCACGCGCCGATGGTGAGGGGTAGCATGGGCCACAACTTCTTTTTACCTTTAGACAGGACACTGGAGAAGCCCTGGGACATTTGAAAGCATACCTCCTGAATGAGAATTTTGTCTGTAACAAAGCGAGGCATAGCATGTGGTGCCCTAAAAGATCCAAAGACTCGGATGAAATTATATCTGGCAAAAGGGAACCAATGTGCCACTTGGCCTAGAGTCTCTCTGGCCCGCCAAGACATGCAAGGGGCGTCTTGGCCAAATAGTTTTCTATATAGAGCGGGGATAAATACTTGGGATATTTTATCTATATCCTGTTTATACCTGGACTCCCAAAACACCTTGATTTGCAGATGAATTGCACGGGTCTGCGCGGAATCCCAGTTGTGTGCCCATCCCTCAAAGTGTAACCTCGCGCAGACAGCATCCAATAGGTAAGAGGCCATGTAGAATTCGGCAGGCATTCCATCATCTGGGGCCAATGCCGAGGACAAGTTTGTCTGCATTGAAATCATCAATATGCCAGCCCAGTTGAAACGGGTGCCATGCGTCGTTACATATTCCATGATAGTAGCCCAAGTGCTGCTGAAGGTGGAGCAATCAGGGCGCCCGTACAGTCTGCAAAGCATGGCGGCTACTAATTTATAAACCTTTCTCAAGCTAGCCACCGGATATTCTTGGTCTTTCTTGACTTTAAATTTCTCGGGCTCCTTCCACCATTGTCTAATTGTGTCAACTACAGGGACTGCGTGAGCAAGAGCCCATTCTTCTGTGAAGTACTCTTTTGGGTGAGGCAACGAGTAATAGAGGTGGGCGTCTGAGCCTACGAGCGTTGCGAAAGCCTTGCCTTCGCTGTCTTGGATCACGAACTTCTTGGGATCCGTTCTCTGTATGATCCAGTCCATAACCTCTGGGCATGGAAATATGGCCAGATGTGACCCTGCGAGATGCAGTTTGGACCTTTTGACTTTTAAGTATATTTCTCGGTTTGGGAGATCTTCTGGAAATTCCTCTTCCGGTATGGCGAACTCATGATACACTTGGTACCATCGCATGCTGTCTTCTTTTGCAAATGTACATAGTGTATCCCTGTATATCGGGGGTGGGGATACCATGTCCAGCTCCTCAACTTCTTCTGCCACTTGCTTGTCCTTCCGAGACACTGGGGGTGCCATGTTGCTAGAATCCGAGAGAACAGGTATACACTCTGCGTCTCCTTCAAGTTCACCTGTCAAATTCTTAAAGGAATCCCAAGATAAGAACGACATGATGATATAAAGCCAATTACAGTTTATCAATGAATTTTAGCTGAGACACATGCAAAATTGGGTCACAGGTTTACTGGGTCGCAGGGTCGCAGATTGCAAGAAGAAACCCAGATGCGACCTTGCGACTTGGTCGCAGGGTCGTGGGGTCGCAAATTTCGAAAACATAGGAAAATGCGACCTTGCGACCTCGCGACCAGGTCGCTGGGTCGCGGGGTCGCAACTCTCGGAAAAATTGGGAAATGCGACCTTGCGACTAGGTCGCTAGGTCGCTGGGTTGCAAATTCCAAAAACCGAAGAGAATGCGACCTTGCGACCTTGCGACTAGGTCGCTGGGTCGCAGGTCGCGCTAGGGCTTGCCGGGGGGTTTTGCGCGCGCGCGGGGCGTGAAGGTTTTCTCCCTCTAACTGGAAAATTATAAGGCTAAAAGGGTCCAGGCAGAGTTGAGGGATGGCTTTGGGAGCAGGAGACAAGGCCATGAGAAGCTGAACAAGAAATGTGGTGAGCTTGGGCAGTTGTGGTGAAGGCAAGATTAAACAAAACACCCAAAACTAGAAAAGAACATAACAGCTCATGCAGAGGGCAATTTAAAGGTCTAAGAAGACATGGGTTTGGCAAGAAATGTCCACAAAGGAAAAAGCATGCGGGAAACGGCAACTTACCTGGGAAAATCGCGCCAGTCGACCTGTCAGAGCCGTTTCTTTCTATTCGCCGATTGTGAAAAATGCGACCTAGCGACCTCCTTTATATAAAAGGTCGCACGTGCGGGCATTTAATGCGGGGTCGCTAGGTCGCAATTTGCATGGTTTATTGGATCCGCGACCCTACGACCTTGTGACCTGGCGACTTGGGGGTCGCGGGGTCGCTGGGTTGCAATTTTCATTAAAAGTTGAGTTTTGCGACTTCGCGACCTTGAAAATCCAAGCGACCCTTAGGGTCGCAGGTCGCAAGTGCTCGCAGTGGTCGCACTTTCTAAAAAAATGAGTTTTTGCGACTGGGCGACTGGGCATTATGAATTTTTACTTATTTTTCTCTAGTTTCAAGGGGCTCCAAAATTTGAAGTGGGGTTTTTGGAGGGTGTTGTAGGCTACAACACAACCACAAAAACTCAGAAAAACCCAAAAATATTTCAGATTTGTATCCAATAAACATGGTGGTGGACCATAAAACCTTTTACCTCCTTAGGAGCTAAAAACTTCCACTTGGCGACTCTACAATCCTGAACAGACCTTAAGACTCCACTGGGAAGAACCCTTATCATTGTAATATCATTCAAACTTAGTTAGTGGACTGCAGGATTAAAATTTGTGTAAACAGACTAGTTAACCTCTCAAAGACTGTCATATCTGGTTGAAATTTTCTTGTTTAAGTTGGGTCCAAAAACATAGTATAGTGGCTCCTAGAAAGATCCATACTACAGCCTATCCTGACCTTGATCCACCTGAAATAGTTGATAACCCAGAAATTTACCCTTAGGAAGTCTCCTAGGATTAAATTATCAATTGTTTTCAGATCACCCTTGAGAGCTAATTTAGTTCCTGAAAATCTTGCAGCTCTACAAGGAACACATGGTGGTGGAACCATAAAACACTTTACCTCCTTACGAGCTAAAAATTTTTCCACCTGATGACTCCACACTCCATAACTCCCAAAAACTCCACTGAAGGAAGAACCTGAAAGATGTCCAGGCCTCATAGAAAGGTAGAACATATGGGTTGGATCTGGTTTAAAGAATTCATTGTTTTTGTCTATCACTATGTTCTGTCCTCCTTTAAGCTTGATCAAGTAAAATAAGGTGAAACCCACATTGAGTATGGGAAAGAACTCAGACCTCAGTCTTCAGACTATGAGTAGACCTGTACTCCTGTAAAAAAGCTGGTGAGACAAGAGCCTCATGTTATATCTCCCACTCCTAAAGAAGCTTCAAACAGCCATGAGCCTCCTGTCATGCTACCCACACCCACAAAGCTCATAGAAAGATATAAGCCTCTAGTTTTACCTCTTATCTTCCAGCCCCTTCCTACACAACTTATAGATAAGCTACACTATTTTAATGAAGAAAATTCAAAAATTACTGCTAACCAGCATGTCCAAAAGCTCGAGGATGTACTTGACTTATATGAAATAGAAGAAGGTGATGTGCATATTAGAATGTTCACCTTATCATTACAAGGAAATGCAAATATTTGGTTTAAAAACCTTCCAGTTGCAAGCATCTTCAGCTTTCATCAATTTGCTCGAGTTTTCCTTGATAGATGGGCAGTCCCAGTAAATGTTTTTCTCATCCTAGAAGAATATCAAAATTTGAGAAGACAGCTGACAGAGACAGTACAAGAGTTTTCAGTTAGGTTCAATAAGGTGTACAATGTGATACCTTCTGATGTAAAACCACCTTTAGGATGAGCTCTACTGCACTATCCTAGTTCTTTTGAACCCGAGGTGGAATTCCATATAAGAGAAAGAGAGCCTTCGAGCCTGGAGGAAATGCAGAGCATAGCAGTTACCGTCGAATACAACATAAAGTGCAAGGTGGAAGAATATGAGGCTGAAACCAGGAATGATGAGCGGAAAAGACCTGCTCCTTGTCCTCAAAAAAGACAAACTAGATCACTGCAAGACAGAAGCCACATGCAAAGCATGTATGATGAAACAGAGTTTGAATCAGAAAATGAACTTGCAAACTATTTTGAAGGAAGACTTGCTGAGAGTCCTGAAGACTTGATGGGTGACAATGCTTATAATTATGATTTCTTTGATGTTGACCTATCTTATGATGATTTTTTTCAAAGGGAAACCGAGCTTGTAGGGCCATCATCAGTAGTTTCATGGGAGGAATATCACGACCATCAACTTCAAGGAAATGATGAGCCTATGCAGGCCATCTATGATATCGATGGAGAGAGAGTTGAAAGCATGATAGTAGATGAAGATTCTTTAAATCTTCACTCTGTTATATATTAGATCATCAGTAATAATTTCAAATAAGATGGAAGCCAACAGCTCTTCAGAACAGAGGACAAGGAGGAAAGACATGAAGAAACTCTTGAGAAAGATGAATATCTGGAGCCTTCGCCTGAAAGGGTCAAGGTAATCAAAGCAACCCCTGCTCAAGAATATGTTAATTTTTTCACAGAGTTTAGTTCACTCCAGCAGAACTGGTTAGGGTCAGAAGAGGACAGCCCTGCCATATATGATGAGCCCTCCAGTTTAGGCTGCAGTGAAGATGAGGGAGACCTTCTTTCCCACAGACATCTTTGTCTTGATCCAGTGAAAGAAGAGGTATTCCTGGTTAATGCTCATATTCCGAATACTCCCAGCCAGGAAAGAGAGGAGTGTGATTACAAAGGCCACACTGTAGATGCAGTGATGGAAGCTTCCTGGGATACAGACAACCTACGAGCCATGGCAGGCCTTAAAGAAGAAATTTTATATCATGTTCTGATTGATCCTATGGCAGAATACATGAAGGCCCTGGTTGGCTCAGTCCCTCAAGCATTGATCCTTTGCAAGAGCCAAATACATAAAAAATGGTCACCACTGCTGGTGGCCTCAATTTTGAATATCCACATGGAGAGCACCCTATAGTTGTCTCTGATGAGTAGTCAGTTCTTCTCCCCTTTTTTACTATTGCTTGACTGGCTGCATTGGCATTTTTGTATCAGCTAAAACATGTAAATATTCCAAGTTAGAGTAGGTTAGATAGGAATGTCAATAAAGCTCAACCTTTGAGCATTTAGGTAGTTGTTGTTTCCTGCTTTGAATAATACAAAAAAGAAAAAATTCAAAACCAATAAAAGAAAGAAAAGAGGGCAGATTGTGAAAAAAAGAAAGGTACAACCCCATACCAGAAAAGAGAAACAAATTCGGAAAGTGTGCAAGCTTAAATGCAACTCCTGAAAAACACACTTCTAGTTAGTCAAACATCCTAATCTTGACTAATTAGTTTTAAATTTTCTGATGATAAGACAGTGAATTCGATTTTCCAAACCATTTAATCTTGGCTTGTTAGTAGATAGATTAGGATAGAAATTAAAGGTTCAAACATGCTCAAAATCTGAACCTAAGTTTCCAAAGAGAGATGCCTCAAATCTATTTCATTTCCTGAGTCAAAAAAGATGTAAATATGGTTCTAATTAGCTCAAAATCTGAACCAGAGAACAAAGAAGGAACAACTCAAACAAAAGTCAAAACAGAGTTGTTAAAAAGATGAAGGAAGTGCTTTCAAATTTCAGATCTCAAGCCTTCCATTTTTTTGTTTTAAATTGTGTGAAAAATAATGTCTATGTGCAATTTTTCTTATGCCATAGGCCAGCATCAAGTTAGACTGTTCAATCCTGACTTGAGTGCTTTTCAATTTCTGTTGTAGAATTTAGAGAATAAAGTCTGTTGGACAGTTTAATCCCAACAGACAGTAGATTAGGTAGAGAATCATATGGGCTCAACTATTTAATCTGAGTCCATGGAGAAATAAGAAGTAGAAATAGATTAGTTTTCCTGCTTTCAAAAGAATAAAATTTTGTGAAAAGAGTTTTCCAATCCAAGTGCACTCTAATGAAGAAAAAATGTTAGATCTATAGGATTGGGTAGGTAGAAAGCTTTTTGATAAAAGAACCATTGTTTTTATGGCTACTAATATGTTTTCAAAAGAAGATCGTTCAGTCAAAGAAAAGTAGCCCAATGGATCAAGCACAGGTCAGCCTCCCATAGAACATAATGGATGTGGCACAGGTCAGCCTCCCAGAGAATGCAAGTCTGAAGTTCTTGATGCCTTCAAGAAGGCATCATCCCCAAGTGGAGCCATTGTTAGCCACCTATAAAATTTGTTATAGCAAAAAGTGGCTAAGACTTTTTGAGCCTTCAAGGAACAAATTTTATTACTAAAAATTTTTGGCTCTTGAAGACTCTTGAAGGCCTCATGCCTTTCCTCTGTCCAAAACTTAACTGTTGTTTCCCTTCAGAACTCAGAAATCCTGCTGATTTCAAAGCCAGAATATTGCTGCAAGCACCATTTCCCTTTTCCCCTTCTCCCAAAACTATCTTTCATTTGCTCCCCTTTTTCTCCATAAAACCCCTCTATTTTCATGATTCCTTTTCTCCCTTTTGTGAAAATCCTCTTTACATAGTTTAAAACTCATTTTTAAACTATATCAGAAACCTCAATTTCCCTTTAAAACCATTAGAAATCCATAAAAATCACATTTTTTATATGTCGTAGACTTAAGCCACCTTGGGCTAAGTCTCTAACCCTTCCATTTCATATGCCCTGGTGCTGAAACTAAGCACCAATCTTCCAAGCGTTTATCACATCCTCCGATGCTGGTTAGCCCTTTCTTCATAAGCCTCTGGTCTTATTATCTCCCATGTGCCCCACGGCCCCGCAATCGGGCGCCAAGCCATTCTTAGTATTAATTATTTCCGCCCAAAGTTTAAAACCTTTGGTTATATATTAAAAATCGTCGGTTTTATTATATTATAAATTTCCGCTGGTTCAAAGTTTCAGCCAATCTCCACCGTCGATCTGATCTGCAGATCGACAGAGTGGAGTCAATCTCCCCAGTGGTCCCCGCATTCCACTCACCATTGCAAAAACCGCGTGGTATCCATCACACCGCCTTTGGGCGAGGGCGGTTTTTTCCCGATTGGCAGCGATTCCATACGCTGGCCGACGCATGTCCTGAGCACTGTTCATAAAACTGCCATCCATCACACGTTAAAGTTTGGACGTGGACCCCGCGCGATATTGATGCGCACCATCCGATCTGAGGCTGCCCATCCGATGGTTATCGCTCACCAAATATGCCTGATAGTTAACCAGGCTACGGCATGGTCATTGAAGCATCTCCGCCGTCGATCTGATCTGCAGATCGACGGCCCACGTTTTTTCGCCCTGATTCCCCATTTTGACTTTTTGCCTCCGCTCCCGACCGTCGATCTCTATGCAATCGACGGCTCTGATTTAAATGTTTCTTCTGCCTTCCCTTTGATTCCTCTGATATATCTCGACCATTGGATGATGCCATCCAACAGCCATGCTTCCTTCACGTTCCTTCTGAAGCAGTAAACCTATATATGCATGGATTTTATAATTTTTGTTCATATTTTGCAGGGTTTTAATGGTTTTTCCACCATGACTGAAGAAATTTCAAAGGCAGAGGGTGATGATCCTCCTGCCTTCGATTCACTAAAGAAAATCATTGCAGGGTTTAGACTTCACGTTTTATCAACGATTTGCATGGTATTGATGCCATTCGACCCCTGCGCAGCCCTGCACATCGGCAGAAAAACATGAATCAAGCATAGTGAAAGAGTATCAGTGCAGAAAACCAGAAATATGCCAAAATAGAAGATTGAAGACAGCTATTGTAGGGATTACGTCTAAGATGTTTATCAAAAGCCTAATCCCCAATTTAAAACACAGTTTAAATAAGATCTTAATTTTTTTATCAACAGGAACGCCTCCACTGCCACATCTGAGGCAAATTGATTCCTCCCAGCTACTAAAATGCCACCTGTGCCTCAAAGTATTCAATCAGAGGCTGAATTTATTAATCAGGACCGGATATCTACCTCACAACACCGTCAAAAGGTAAATTCTGCAGGAAAATTAATGACAAACATATGCAGAGTTACTTCGACACCACACTGAGCCTCAAAGGTCAACAAAAGCTCCCACCAAGCTTAATCTTTATGTAAAAACATTTAATGTAGAAGACACCTATTGTAAGTTTCTTCATTGAGCCCCTTAAAGGCCAAGAAGCCATTAAGTCTGTATTCTGGTAATTTGTCCATAGTCCCTACCATTCCTAGTCTTTAGCACAATGGAGGACCCATTGTGACTTTGTGAACATTGTCATGCCTTGAAAACATCATCAATGCATTCCTCTAAGCATGTAGACTTTATTTTCCCTTGAGACATCTCACTTGCAAAAATCATGAAAAACATCCCTTTTGGCATTGGCGCCCGGGCGGCCGTTCGCCTCGCGCCCGATGGGAAAATCCACGCAAAGAAACTCGTATGGCGGGCGCTGTCATAGACGTGTATTGTACCATTTTAGGGACTATACATATTAAAGGATGGCGGAATTTGAGTTCCAACAAACTCAGAAACCATTGCCTATCTTGAGTTGGGAGGTTTGGCTGCGGGAGTTCTATGGAAGGGAAGTGGTTTTGCCACCTCCTATGGAACCTTCCTTGTTGATAGGGCCAATCCCATAATAATAGGGATCCCAACTCCCTCCTTCCCCATCTATAAAAGCCTGCTCAATTCCATAGCAAGCTAGTCTTGAAGTGCCTAAGCTTTGTATCTCCATATTCCCAAGAGCCTTTGTGCTGTAAAGAATGCCCTCTTTCCCTTAAGGCCGACTCAAGTAAGGAGACCATTGTCGAGAGACTCCGGAGAGGTTTTCCCTTTCCTTAGCGAGCTTTGTGAGACGTGAACGACCGGAGACCCGTCCGAAGGAGACCGCGACGTCAGAACTTGGTTGTAATCTTTCTTCATTCATTATTTAATAGATGATTATGATTATGGTTCCACTCCGTTTTCCATCATGTTAATGCGAGTAACATCCTTTCTGACTGATGTTTAGTTACGTGTGCCGGATTTTATGCTTGTATCTGTTCGTTTCTTCCATGTGCAGGTGTTCATCCGCGGAGATCGTGGAGGGATTGTGATCTTCCGAGGCTGAGGAACGGGGACGCTTCTTCTTCAGATCATAGCGTTGGAATCCAGGTAGGCTTCTATTCCTAGTCTTTTCATTTCGTAACTAGGGACTTGCGTCATAACATTGTTTGATTGTTGCTAGACCCCTGCTGGGCTAGTAGGGATCGCCTCTGTCCGCAAAGGGGATTTACCTCCTCAACAATTTGGCAACTCCGCTGGGGAGATCGTCCGGATTTCACTGTCTCGTTTGTGTTGTCTCGCCTTGATTGTTTTATGTTTTCCCTTGCTTGATGAACCTTCTGGGTTGGGTTCTTTCACTGTTTTTGCTTCTTGGTTTGCTTAGCTTGCATTGGTCTGCTTCTGGAGTAGCTTGTTTTTAATTTTGACTGAGAAACTCGACTGGCGCGGTTTTTAACCCGACAGTCGCGCCAATTGGCGCACGTTGCCTTTGTCCAGCCCGCGCCAATTGCTTTCTGGCGCCAGTTTCACCCTTACAGTCGCGCCACCCCTGTAAGGTTTTTGAGTTTCCTCATTTTTGAGCTCTCTGGATTTGATCGGTGTTTTTCTTCTTGATTTTCCGACTGCCTGAGTGTGTTGGAGTCCTGTTTGACTGGGAATTCACCTCTGTCCTTTGGTTGTTTGCTTTTATCTACCGATTTCACATTTTAAGCCCTAGGGCATCTAGTGGCTTAGTGTATCGAGCCCTCCTTGGGAGTTTTGGTGTTTTGATTGTCCTGTCAACTGTCTGATTGATTCTCTGCATCCTCTAAGTAGTTGTTCATTGTTTTGTTGCGATTTTTGGGTGATTGTTCATTCCTTCATTCGAAATTCGTTTGGTCTTGCCTTGGACCTAGATCACACGGTCCATTGGAAGCTTTTGAGTCTTTTCTTCATTTTGAGAGACTTTGGTCGATTTGGGGATCTGATTGCTTGTGTTGTTGAGTGAAATTTGTTTGTTTCGCTCTCTTGGAAATCGTTTCTCAAGTTGTTCCGTTTGTTTTCAAGTTTGTTTAGTGCATATTAGCTATTAAACATTGAAAATCAAAAAAAAAAAAAATCTCTCTTTTGCTTTTGTTAATTAGTGCAAATTGTGATCTTTTCCATCTTGCTAGTGATTAGTGTTTTGAATGAAAAGTTTTCAATTGCATTAGTTGCATTAGAGATCTCATTGTTTGTCTTCCGTTCATTTCGTTTGTGTAAAAGCTCTCAACTCTTCTCTAACTAGTTTTCATCGAACGAAATGTTGCACTGTGGCATATAGCTCTGCATTTAGGAGTCTTTCGGGACACTACATACGATAGGGCCTGGAAATTGAAACTTAATTGAAGATCAACTGTAAAATTTATTTCAATTAACCTAAGGCAGCATTGGAACTTAACGAAACATATTTAGAAGGTCTAGGCTAGAGACGTGTTTCGGCGTCGTTAAACCTAGCAGCTGTCGTTCGCCTGTTGGCTTTAGACAGCGCTAGTACGGACTTGTGCTCCCCGTACCGTCGCGTATATAAAGGGAGACCCCTATAGGTTTTCAATCCTTTATCCACGGGAAGCCGAGTCTGCCGCCCTATACCCGTGATACACCGAACACAGCATTCGGGGAGACTACCTGCACGTACGGAAAGTCCTTGGTCGATTTCTGTTTCATTATTGAAACCAAGGTGTATATTGCAGTTCATGGATATTTGGTACACCCTTTGTGCCTAGTTTTTCCTGAGCAGTCATTTGGTCTTTTCTGACTCCCTAAACTTGAAAAGACCGTCGAGCGCTTGTCCTTTCATGCTTGTATCAAATCTGAAAGAGATAGAGTCATCTTTCTATTGTTTCTCGACTCTTAAAATATGAAACGATAGAGTTTCTTACTTTTCAATGTGGTAAAAATTAATCACCCACGATTACACGCCTGCTTAGATATTGCTTGTTGACCATTTGATCGTGTGCCCTTAACTCTTTTTCAGCCCGTGTGTGGTTTTGAGTTTGATGGCAACTTTTCCAGAGTTCACCAACCAAGGAATCCCCTCAGAAGGGAATCCTGGTCATTTTCCTCCTTTTGGAAATGTTGGTGCTCCTTACATGGCGACGTTGTCCCTTCCTGGATTAACTGTTGGGTTGCCTGTTTGGTTGTTCTCAACCTCTGTTGTCCCGAATGTCTCCACTATTGTTCAATCAGTTTCTCCACCTGAACAACATCATGTTGATTCCAAGGTGGACCTCTCCCCTTCTTCGCCTGTTTCTGCGTCCTCCTCTTCTACTTCGCTTGGTGAAAGTCTGGATTCAAGTAACCAGGTGGCTAAGAAGAAGAAGAAGAAGACAAAGAAGAAGAAGTCTGATAAGCGAGAGGCTAAAAGTGCAGCCACTGTTTCTGAAATATCTCCTCTTGATAAACCTTCCAACCCTCCACGAAAAGTCAAGTTCCCTTTCCTGTTGTGCACGGGAGACCATCTTCTTCGAGACTGCCCTGGCATCCCCAAGGTGCTCGAAGCATGGTCCGATGGCCGTCCGCCGTTGCCTTTGACTTCTGGGAGCCAAGTTGAGGGCACATCTTCAACTGGTACTGATCAAGCTCCTAAGAAGCAGGGTAAGATCACCAATCCCTGTAAGTTGTGTGAAGGGCACCATGCCATTCACCTTTGTCCTTATATGGATGAAGCCAAGCGAGTTTTGGACAACCCGACCGGTTCTACGCCACGCCTTCCACCTGGTTATAATCGGCTTTCTTTGAGTCCTCCGCCAGCTGATCCTACGATTGGTCAAGAGTCATCCTTGGTCGATCCCACTCCCCCAGAAATTCAAATTCACGGATCCGTCCCTGACCAACCATTGGTCGTAGGATCGGTTGAACTGGCCCCGTCCGCGGTGCAGCAGGTCTTTTCTGTCGAGAGTGGATCTCACACCCCTCATGTCCTTCTGGTCTCTTCAGATACTTCAGACTTGGAGAAATATTCTCCTGTCCCTGTACTTCAAGAAGTTGCTCCTCCGCCTCCCAAGATGGAGGCTACGGAGGATATTCCTCCCACCTTCGAGATGGAGGTCATGGAGGAGGCTTCTGCTTCCGTAACATCAGGGGAAGACCTTCGCATTTCGATGGTAGCCCCTCCGAGTCGTTTGGTGACTTCGCGTTAGACAGGTTGCAGGTTTAAGCCTTAGTGGTGATGGCCTTCGAGATCGTGCGAGGCTCTTAGTGCAGTTGTACCCGGTGCCATTATAGACGAAGATGCGTACGATCTGTCTTCAACTACACAGCAAGCTTTCGGTTACGCGTAGCTTGCTGATACCGCGAGAATACGGTGACATTCAATGAAGAGACGAGTCAACTTAGTTGGGGATCCTTCCAAGGTTTTGTTACTTTGGGAGGGCAACCGTCCATATGGACGTGATGGTTGTTCCGAGCGCCCTTGGATTTCAATGCGCTTTTGGGGCGCGTTACACCTATGCTGCATGGAGCGCTTGTTCCTCTTCCTCTTCGCGTGATGTGCTTTCCATGAAGGACAGATCATGACCATTGACCAGCTTTCGTTCTTTGGTCCTAATGTGGCAACTGGTCCACCATCACCTCCTCCTCGTTTTTATCCACCCGTTGTATCTGCCCCACCGCAGGTCAACTATGTGGCTACCTACCCTATGCCCGCACTCAGTGATGACACCATCGTACATAGTGTACTGGGGGCATTGGGTTCTGACTTCCAGGATGTTCTCCTTCCACCGGGAGTGGAACTCTTGGAAGCACCGCCTTCTTGTTCATTTTGATGTAAGTCGGTCGGAGCATGGTTCCTTTCCTGTGTCAAGCTCCTTAAAAAATGAAACCAGGTTGTCAGAGCACGGTTTCCTCCCTGGGTCAAGCTCTTTAAAAATGAAACCAGGATCTTAGAGCACGGTTTCCTCCCTGGGTCAAGCTCTTTAAAAAATGAAACCAGGTTCACGGAGCACAGTTCCTGGTCTTGTGTCAAGCTCCTTAAACCATGAAACAAGGTTTTTGAGGATAGTTCTTTCAAGTGTGTCAACCTCATTAAAATAATGAAACACGAGCATGTTCAATTCGACTTTTGAACCTTCACTCCATTTTTAATGGACTGAAGCTTGGGGGGCATGCACCTCGAATTGAGACACCATGCTGGGGGGCATGCCCTTCTTCCTCATTTCAAGCATAGTTTGCATATGTGTGTATTCATGTGTGCTTTTAAGCTTGCATAAAAATGAAATGTGTGAGTAGATACATTGTGTGAATACATTTCGCAGTGGGTCGTTTGTTATGTAACTGATACATTAGATTACATTTGTATTAGACATTTGCATGACATATAGAAAACATCATCACATGTGAAAGATCCATCCAAATAGCCGTATGTATATATACATATATATATATATCTGTGTCGAAATGTCTGCACAGTGTGCATCACTAAACTCAAAAAATATACATAATCGTCTTAGTACATCCGGAGACGGTATGTCTCTCAAAAAATAGGTGTGGCATAAATCCTAAAGACTAATCCGCATGGTGCTCATGATAGCACGTGACTGCACGCACTAAGCGCCTCAGGATTCGGTGGATCCGATTCGGAACTCCCACCGTGTGGCGCTGGTATGCCATCGGTACGTCTGCTAGCCGGGCATAGTCTGGGATCCCGTGGGCAATCCCCTCGAGGTTCTGGATCAACTCCTCTCCTCCAGTGCCTTCTCCCTGAATCTCAGGGGCGAGTTGTGTCCTCCGGGAGATTGGAGACATCCCAGCTGGTCTCTCAGGTCCCACATCTGCATGCATATATGATTGTGTTAAGACGAATGTGTATTGACAAAAAAACATATAAACATAAAATCAAAATATGAGGTCTTACCCAACTCCTTGTCCCAGTCGTCTCCTTCTGGCAGTGGGAGATCTGGGTCCCCGGTAAAGTCAGTTCCTGAATAGGTCCAGTCTTTCACGACAATCAGTTGGCGCCGTAACCACCTAAATAACTCTAGCCTCCAGGACATCTGTTGGCCACCTCCAGATCTGGGCATCAATGCTGCCCAGCGAACCATTCTTGGCCCTCCTGGTATCGGACTCACCACTGCGGCCCCTTGGCCCTGGAAGATTGGTAAACATTCCAAAATGAATGATACCAAGATGGAACCATAACCAAACTGTTTTAGTTTCCCCTGTTTGCACCTTGTGAGCTGCCTTTTCATATTGATTGTTACTGCTTCTTCCCAGTTAAACAGCAAGGGACCCATGCATCCTGAGGCCAGCAGGAGTTGGGTCTTCGTGGCCTCGTGCGGAGCCTACGACCCAGCAACCCGCGTAATGGTATGGAGAACTACTCTCAGTGCTAGATCAGGGATAGTGTGGATATCCACCTTCTTGCTTCCTGATCCTGTTTGTGCCCCTCGGCACACCCGTGCCATTACTTCTTCCATATTTTCCCCAAATGGTCTGCTTCCAGTCAATACAGGGATTGGACCTCTGCAGGACAATCCAGTGATGAAATAAACATCGGTGACCTCCAGTTCTAACACCTGGTCTCGTAACCGGAACACCTGTTCCTGTTCGTCCCAGATACTAATTAAATACTGGAGGAGCTCGGGCTGAGCTCGTAAACATGGTGTGAGGAAGAACTTTTTCAATCCACAGTTTCTAAGTGCATTCATGCAAGCTTGGCTTTGCATGGCTTGTTCATCCTCTTCTCCGTGCTCTCGTTCTTTCCATTCGATTGCCATTTTGAGTGATTATCTGCATTCACATGGTCAAAAACCCTTAGTTAGATCTTTGATGAGCTTCAAATTCCATGCAATTTGGTCTAAATGTCGAAATTTTGGGCGAAATTTGAGGTTCGGCCGCTGGCGCGGCTGTTTTGTGAACAGTCGCGCCACATGGCGCGAGCCCTTTGTAAAAAAGAGCTCATTGGCGCGGGTCCGTGCCCGATACCCGCGCCAATGGGCGCAGCCCTAAAATTTTAAAAGTGGCCACATAGAACTGATTTTTAAGGGAAAATCATTAAAAAATGAATGAAAATGAAGAGCAAGGGAACACCTTTTACCTGTGACAGACGAGAAGCTGAATGGTTAACTGGATATGTCCCAATCACCGTCAGAAGTTTCTGCTCCAAATGGACCACTGTTGCTTTCCACCAAGGTAAATAGTAAAAGTAATTTTATTTTTACCAATTTGACATATTTATAACTTTTTCGACGTTAAATGAGTTTTAAAAGTTATTTTTATCAAATATTTGCATATGTTATGTCGAAATGGATTTTACGCTTGCTTGGTATGTGCAGCGGCAGGTTTTTGCGACTTAAACGATGGAAACGAGTTGTATTTTATACTTTTTCGGACTCGGTAAATACACGAAAAAGTCACTTTGGAGTCATCTTTCAGCTCTTTTCTGACTCTCTAAATATGAAAAGATTGCCGAGGCCCTTGTCGTTTCGATCTCGTTAAAATGGACACGAATCGACATTCACCCGGTATAAGTTTAACCCTTTTTCGGGCCGGGATGGATTGATTACGAAAAAGGAATACCCTAGCCTATTGCGACTAGGAGGTTTTCCCAGATATTGTTTTCTACCTTTTCGGATCTGGGGAACTATTTACGAAAAGGGATCTGTGGAGTTTTCTTTTTCGCTGTCTTTTCAAACTCTCTAAACATGAAAAGACGCCGATTTCTTCCTTTGTCAGACTCGTTAAACCCTGATGACATTGGATTCCGTCGAAATGACGTTCTCCGAGTTTCTCCTTCCTAGGACTCGTTAAATGCACTAGGATGGATTTGCCCGAAGGGCGGACTTATATCACAAGCATATGCTATCCCCTTCAAGCTTGTTATCAAAAATAATTGGGGTACTCGCCAGAAATGGTGGGGGAAAAATGGAACCATCGTCGTTGTCGTCGGCAGTATGTCGCTCTTGAACATGGCACTTGTCTGCATCCGTGTCGGTTTGGGGACATCTCATCCCGTTGCTTCACTTTGCCTCCATGGGTTTGGGTAATCTCTTTTGACCTCTCATCTGTTCACTGCCTCGTCACCATGACCTCTGATCCGTTGATGTCAAATACTGCCAAGTCCACTGTCGTGCCGTTCATGTGTTCAAGAGAAGTTGGCCTCTGCGAATATCAACCTTCCTCTGTTTCTCATACGATCCCGATTCACAACAAAACATCATGTTCCTCTGTCTCGTGTCAATGATGTGGGAATCATTATGGCCCACCTTTGATCAAGGTCACTTCCTGTCGACATCAACTCATTATCCAGGAAGTTGGTCTAGAGACTCCTTATGGTACCTTGGAGCCTGCATGCCTCAATGGCAGGTTCGTCGCATTCGACGAGAGGTTTACATCATTGGCCTCCGATCGAGTGATTCTGCGGGTGTTCGACGTCAAATCATTTATTCGCACGCCGTAGATTGTACCTGTAGTACCTTGAGGACCATTTTCATTATTGGTGGTTTCTCTCGCATCTGTTAACAGCTTTCATCATTGGCTGGTAATCAGAAGATGTTCTTGCATGTTCAACTTCGGCTCACATATTCAGATGCCTGAACTTGTACTTTGTTGGGTCGAGATGGAGCGCAAGACCCTGGATTGTGTCTGTTGTAATCCAGGCTGCGATTGTGGATTATTATCATTATGTACATGACTCACTGATTGGATGGCTGCGACCATACCTGAGTCTATTTATTTGATCCTCGCTGGATGGTTGCGCCCATACCCTGGATCCGGATTATAGTGTACTCTGTTTCGGATGGCTGCGCCCATACCGCATATACATCATGTACTTGAGATATCAGTTGTATTTTTCTGCGCAGTTTTTCCGACGGCGGGCCTTCAGCTGAACATGTTCTCGTAAAGCATTTCACCCCTCTCTCTCTCGGGCCTCATACTTTAGGGGGCATCTGTTACACAGTAATTTGTCACCGTCCCTACCATTCCCCGTCCCGCACAATGGAGGACCCATTTTGTGACCTGTGAACATTTTCATGCCTTGAAACCATCATCAAAGCATTCCTCTAAGCATGAGCTTTAATTGCCCTTAAGACATCTCCTTGCAAAAATCATGAAAAACATCTCTTTTTGCATTGGCGCGGGCAGACAGTTCAGTACTCGCGCCAATGGGGGAAATCCTGCAAAGAGGCCGCGCCACCTGGCGCTCTGTCCCAGAGCATTGGTCGCGCCAGCCAATTTAAGGAGTGTTTTTTAAATAAAGATGGCGGAAGTTGAGTTTCAACAAACTCAGAAACCATTGCCTATCTTGAGTTGGGAGGTTTGGTTGCGGGAGTTCTATGGAAGGGAAGTGGTTTTTCCACCTCCCATGGAACCTTCCTTGTTGATAGGGCCAATCCCACAATAATAGGGATCCCAACTCCCTCCTTCCCCATCTATAAAAGCCTGCTCAATCCCATAGCAAGCTAGTCTTGAAGTGCCTAAGCTTTGAATCTCCATATTCCTAAGAGCCTTTGTGCTGTAAAGAATCCTCTCTTTCCCTTAAGACCGACTCAAGTAAGGAGACCATTTTCGAGAGACTCCGGAGAGGTTTTCCCTTTCCTTGGCGAGCTTTGCGAGACGTGGACGACCGGAGACCCGTCCGAAGGAGGCTGCGACGTCAGAACTTGGTTGTAATCTCTCTTCGTTTATTATTTAATAGATGATTATGATTATGGTTCCACTCTGTTTTCCATCATGTTAATATGAGTAACATCCTTTCTTACTGATGTTTAGTTACGTGTGCCGGATTTTATGCTTGTATCTGTTCGTTTCTTCCATGTGCAGGTGTTCATCCGCGGAGATCGTGGAGGGATTGTGATCTGCCGAGGCTGAGGAACGGGGACGCTTCTTCTTCAGATCATAGCGTTGGAATCTAGGTAGGCTTCTATTCCTAGTCTTTTCATTCGTAACTAGGAGCTTGCGTCATAACATTGTTTGATTGTTGCTAGACCCCTGCTGGGCTAGTAGGGATCGCCTCTATCCGCAGAGGGGATTTACCTCCTCAACAGTAGTCTAGCACAACGCTGGGATTTTCACCCTATTCTGAGGAACAGAGAGGCTCACCCGAGGCTTTTCGTGACCTTACTAAGGTTAGGAGAAGATCAGGTATTCATCAAGCAGAATAGATGCATAAACCAGACAGAACTAAGTAATATGAATCAGTGTAAATATTCTGAAAATGACAATAATTACGAACACATTCAGAATGATAATAAAAAATTAAAATAACCGACACACTCGACCAAGCTAGAACATCACACAAAACTCATAACAACAACCTTAGAGCATGATATATTGCATTAATCAACAAAAGGTCATTACAATGCTCCTTAGAGAGATCCTGACCGTACTGACTACAATAGTTTCATACAAAACAGAACAGAATGAACCAAGAGAGAGAGAGAGAGAATAGAACGACCAAAACGAATAAAGCTCTCCTGGGGCTCCTATTCTTTGATGCCTACTGTGCTAACCTTCTTTCTCCACTGGCCGACTACCTATTTTTTCCGTTGCCAACGCGACTGACATTTCTTCCTTTCTTTTTGCTTGCCTGTGTTCTGCTTCTCCTTGATCATTGAGAGTTCTACCTCTTTTCTTCTATTTCTCCCTTCTGCCATCTGTTCTTGCTTACGTAATAGTCGTGCCACCTGTTCTTGAGTTCTTCGCAATCGTGACAGTTCTCTGCCTACCGTGGTTGAATTTCGCCACCCGTTATCTACAACTCAAAACTGTTTAATTTCAAAATAAGGGCCCCAACAATATTAAAATTCTTGTTGTAATATCTCCATAAGGACATTCAATTGTGCCTTGATTATTTTATTCATCTCTTTCTCAAATTCCTCATCCCTCATCTTCCTTATGCCGACTTCTTTGGCATTTTATTTCATATGATTTTGAATTCTCACTAAACCTTTGACATGACTATCAGTAGTTAGTCTCACTTCCTTCCTTCATGAACTCTCCTTGCCCATATGTGAGATGTAATCTAGCCAACACATCAACAAGCTATCTCCTCTAAACTTTTCCAATGGTTCACTTCAACCTTCTTTCCGAGCACTCCTAGCTCTCTTGGATGTTGCATATACCTTACTCACTTAATGAGAACTTATGTTTGTGCTTTTCTTCTTCAACAATTCATCTTAATGTTGGGTTTTGTCGCAATTCATTCTCTTGAGACCTCTGCATGCTCCTTCTTCCTCTGTCAAAACTACACTTTTTGTAATCGATATTACCTAAAAATTTCCTTATCCACTAAGTGAAAACATAAATTCTTTATGACCATAATTAATATAAAACATCAAATCCATCTTTGACTCTCTTCTATGAAGAGCTAGCCAAATGTGATACCACTTTGAAGCAACAAGATTTTAGTTTTCCAAAAAAAATCACTCATGTAACACATTATCTAATAAAAATATGGTCAAAACCCATATTATCACTCACATAAAATTCTACCAACTGCTACTATTCAATTTTATTTAAACAACACACCCATTCAGAGACTGAATTTCATATAATTTTCAGATTTCACACACAAACTAGAATTCCTCAAGAAATCATGCATGTGCATAATTCATACACAAAAATTTTGAAACTCTATTTCATTAGTCAAAATATGTACATAAAAAAATACTCAAAACTTTCTTCCTCTCCTGGTATGATTCTACATTCATTTGGACATTAGCTTCAAGCCATTAGGTTTACATCGACTAAATACAACTTTAGAAGAAAAATAGATTTTACTAGATCTCTAAACCACTCCCTAATTTATTCCCCAAAGCTCTCATGATTTATTACCTAAATCTCTCATAATTTATTCCATAAATCTCTAATTCTTTTCAAGACAAATTTCCTTTTTCCTTATGAAAAAAGGGGCTCCTATCCATATTTCCAAAACTAATCCTATTCTAACAACCACACTTTTCCAGTTCATATGAGTTTTCATAAAATCATAGGGAAATACATCTAATGCATAATACAATTACTTTGGTCAAAATACACTTTTGACCTAGAAAGTTGGATGCTCATGCATCATAAACACATGTCAACTCTTATTGTAAGTAAAATGTTGCATAGAGTTGGAATGCTTAGAAAAATAAAATCATGAAAAAATTAATTAAATTGATATTATAGTTTTATTTTATTTTTTGTGAGTTAAAGAAATAATAAGTATTTTTGATATAAATGGTATCATAGTTAAAATTCTTTTATGCTACGTCAAAATTTATCCCAGTGAAAATTCTATATAAAATAAATATTTCACATGTATAAAATACCTAAATTGATATTATAGTTGTGTGAGATAGTTTTATCTCAGTAAAAAACAATAAGTAAAAATGACTAAATATTTCCAATGTATAAAAGAAATATATATAAAATTTATTTTCATTAAAAATGGTTACACTATATAATCTCCAACCTATAGTAATGAAATAAAATTATGTGCCTGTAAATTTCTTATCACTTCATATTGGGACAATATACTCACCTAGCATTATAACTTACCAAAAACCCATTCCTTATTCCACTTTGTTTTGACCCCTAGCCCAACATTGCATGGAAAATATTAGATTAAGTTTTGTGTGTAATAAAAAAAATTATATAAAATTATTTGTTATAACTTAAAACTAATTGTATAAAATTATTGGTTAGAACTTCAAACTAACACATGTCAACTCTTATTACTTCTAAAATGTTGCATGAAATTGGAAACTTAAAAATTAAAATGCTGAAAAAATTAAGTAAATTGATATTTGAGCTACAACTTGTTAGTGAGAGGTAAAAGTTATCAAAATAAAAACATAATTAGCATTTCAGATATATAAATTAAGTAAATTTGTATTATAGTTAAAAATGTTTTTGTGTGATTTAAAAAACAGTAAGTATTTTGAAATAAGTGGTATATCATAGTAAAAATGCGCATATATATATATATATATGTGCTTTTTGTTGAGGTAAATTTTAACAAAGAGAAAAATAATAATTATTTAACATACCTTTTTTTTAGTGAGTTAAAAACAAATTTTTGATGAGCAGCATAGAAAAAAAACATATATACAATATTATCAATAAGAAAATAAAATCAAGTGTAGACAAAATTCAAGAAAACAAAAAAAAGTAGGTGCCAAAAAGTTCAATTATTGTATAATTGTGATCCTTAAACTATATAATTTCTAATCTATAATAATGAAATAAAATTATGCATCCATAATTCCTGATTCTTCTTTGCCTTAGTCCCGATCCAATATTACATGGAAAATATTAGATTAAGATTTGTGTGTTAACCCCTCATCCAATATTACATAAAAATATTAGATTAAGTTTTGTGTGTAATGGGTTTGTTATTTTAATTAAGGATTTTGAGTTCTATATCACTGTGCGCTGGAGCGAACGCGTTGCTGCCTGCGCATCTTGATCCGGGCCGCGTTCTTGCTAGGGCTTGCACCCATGGAGGGGCTCGGCTCTCCCCAGGGGCCTCGTCCCCCTCCCCTGCCCTCTTCTGCTGAGGCTTTCAATCGCTTATTGGCAGGGCTTCCTAAGAAGAAGAATGTTGAAGCTGGAAAATTTGTTAAGAAAATTGATGAAATACCTGAGATCTCTATTCCATCAGAGACTCCGATTCAGGTTGCTTTATCACTGGCTGAACGAGCTCTCATAGGCCAGTTCACAGGGCTTTGGCCATCTCCCAAATCCACTGAGAGCTGGGTCAACAGAAACTGGGCGCCTCTGATCAAAGAAAGCGTTACTTCTTATTTTTTGGGGAGAGGTTACTTTCTCTTTTAGTTCACTTCAAAAGATGACAAAGATCTAATCTTCCAGAACGGCCCCTACTTCATGGGCCCCCAGGGTTTGTATCTAAATAAGTGGACTCCAGACTTCGATCCTGCTGTGGATGTGCCCAAAGCAGTCCCGGTGTGGGTTAGACTCCCAAATCTGCCAGTTCCCTGCTGGAATTGGGATTCTCTGATGCATATTGGAAATGCCCTTGGGAAGTTCATCGATCGAGCAAACAACAAGGACCAGTATGACTGTGCTAGGATCTGCGTGGAAGTAGATCTGGAGGTTGGGCTACCAGAGGCCATCAAAATAAAAGTCGGAAGCTAGATGCATGTGTAGAAACTGGACTATGAGCAGCTGCCCTTCAAATGCCGGAAATGCCATGTCTATGGCCACTTCGCCAGAGGCTGTCCATCCAACAATGAGGTTGTGCAAGGGAAGGAGGACGGATGGAATCAAGTCAAGCACTCCAAAACCTCCCATAAGGCTCAAAAGCCGGGAGGCCCTAGTGGCAAAGGTCCCCAACAGGCCTCTTCTCAGCAGATCCCGTCTAAGTCCGCTCCTGAAAACAAGTTTGAACTCCTAAGCTCGCACCAAGAGGACACCCAGGAGGTGGAGGTTCAAAAGACAGCATCCTCGGTCAAAGGGACTCCCTCTATGTCTTCCAAAGACGCGAGTGTTGTAGAAAGCTCAAAAGGAATACCTGTTGGCGTCGAGGAAGAGGACCTGGAGTCGGAAGATTCGGAGGAGGAAGGAGAAATAGGCGACTCTCAGGCCTCTGTTAGGAGATCCACAAGAGGTCGCAAAATAGATCGGGAGAAAAGAGAGCAGGAAACGTACAAGGACAAGTTACAGGGCAGCCAACCAACTCTGGAGAAGCTACTAGCAAAAAAGCCGAAGATGGTGAGAAACCAGCCCCAAGGCTCCAAGGGAGCCCAATAGAACAAAGGTAAATAATGAAAATAGTCTCCTGGAATTGTAGGGGTATGGGGAGCAAGATCAAGGAAGAGGCAACAAGAAACTTAATAAGAATAGAAGCCCCGGACATATTCCTTATCCAGGAGACTAAGATGGAGGAAGCAGAGTTCCTCCAAACAAGTAAAAGAATCTGGAGTAAAAGCAAAGCAAAAGCTGTCTCAGCCCGAGGAGCCTCTGGAGGGTTAGGCACTCTTTGGAATGATAGCAAGTTCTCGTTAATTTCTGAAATTTCAAACACTCACTGGCTGCTCCTAAAAATGCAACATCTTGTCACTAAAGAATACTTTTGTCTCTTTAATGTATATGTACCGGCCAATGCTGGAGAAAAAAAGGCCTGTTGGGACTCTATAAGAAGCCAGGCAGATTTAGGGAACCTTGACAACATCATTATTGCAGGTGACCTCAATCTCACATTGCATTCCTCTGAAAAGAGAGGAGGCTGCATTGTGCGAGATCCGACGAGGGAATGGGCAGAGGATCTTCTGCAAGATTGGGATTTGCTGGACATCAAGCCCTCTTTAGGTAAGTTCACTTGGTCAAACAAAAGAGTAGGCCCTGGTCACATAGCAGCAAGACTGGATAGATTTTTTGTACAAAGTTCCTTTCTATTGCTTGGTTTAGATGCTAGTATGCAAATCCTTCCTTGCAGCATATCTGATCATAAGCCTATCAAGCTTGATCTCCAGGCTCACCCTGACCTCGGCCCCATTCCGTTCAGATTTAGCCCCCTCTGGGTCAAGGAATCCAATTTCATGCAGATTGTCAAAGAAATTTGGTCTCAGCCAGTCAATGGATCACCCTTCTTCGTGTGGGAAGAAAAACTCAGAAGAACGAAAGCTGCCTTAAAATGTTGGGCCAAAACTCTTTCTAACCCAGCAGCTGAAAGGAAAAATCTCCAAAGTCAACTGGAAGCACACCACTTTCTTTCGGAAGAGGCATATGTAACTAGAGAAATCCTCGATAAGGAGATTCAACTCCAACAGCACTTCCACAAAGCCTGCCTGGCAGAAGAAGAGTTTTGGAGGATTAAGTCTCGTTGTCTATGGCTTAAAGCGGGAGACAAAAATTCCTCTTTCTTTCACAAGCAAACTCAAGCCAGAAAATGCTTCAACACCATATCTGAGATTAAGGATGACAATTCCAATCATAAAGATTTTGCAAGCATTAAACGAGCAACTTTTCTTCACTTCCAGAAGTTGTACAGTGAGGATGCGAATCTGATTCAAAATTCTGATCTTCTGGACTGGGTCCCCCCTTCAATCTCTGCTGAGATGAACCATCTTCTAGAAGCAAAAGTCACCAAGACTGAGGTCAAGAATGCTCTCTTTGCCATGGATCCTGACAAAGCACCTGGACCGGATGGATTCACCGCCAGATTTCTGCAATCCTGTTGGCACATTGTGGAAAAAGATCTCTACAAAATGGTTCAAAAATCCCAAGACGGTCAGAAATTAGGAGGTAGCACAAACTCTGCGTTCCTTGCTCTCATCCCCAAGGAGAAAGGCGCCAATTCCTTCAACAGATTTCGCCCCATCTCTCTCTGTAATATTGGTTATAAGTTGATCACCAAAGTAATAGAAAACAGGCTGAAATATCTTCTCCCCACAATCATTCCTGAAAATCAAGGGGGCTTTATTCACGGTAGACAGCTAGTGGACAATTTCATTTTGGTTCAAGAGGCAATTCTCTCAAGCCAGTAGCGTAAGGAAAGAGGTATGGTTGTCAAACTGGACTTAGCCAATGCCTTCGATCGAGTCAGGCATTGTTTCCTTTTGAATGTTCTGAAAAAATTTGGATTTGGGGAGAACTTTATAAACTGGATTCGGGCCTGTATCTCAGAGCCTTGGATTGCTCCCCTTGTTAATGGCGGAGCAGCGGAATTCTTCAAAGCCTCAAGAGGACTAAGACAGGGCTGCCCTCTTTCTCCCCTTCTGTTTGTCCTCCAGGCCTCCGTTATCAGTTTCTATCTAAACAAGAAAATGCAAGAGCAGGAGATCACAGGGCTTTGCATTGCCAGAGGAGTTAAAAGCATCAACCACGCCCTCTTCACCGATGATACTTTGCTGCTGGGGGCTGCAACACTACATTCAGCCAACAGCTTTAAAGAAGCTATAGACGAATATTGTATGGTGTCGGGAAGTAGCCTCAACAAGGGGAAATGCCATATTTACAGTTGGAATACTCCTCCCAGCTTGCTCAGTTCCATTGCAAGGTGTTTTGGCTTTGCAGCCTCTCCAGCTTGGACTTCTTTCAAATACCTTGGGCTTCCTATCTTTTTGAAGAGGGCCTATAGTAAGGATTGGCTCCCCCAAGTGGAAAAATTCAAAAATAAGCTCCAGGCTTGGGGGCTCACCTGGCTCAATATTGCGGGCAAGTCTGTCCTCATCAAAGCTGTCCTATGCAGTCTTCCCCTATTTCAGTTCTCTGTTCTATTGGCCCCAATTAGCATCCTTCAGAAAATGGAACAGCATATTAGAAACTTCTTTTGGAAGGGGGCAAACATAATGAGAGGAAATTCCCGTTGGTTAACTAGGAGACTGTCTCCAAACCGCTGAGGGAGGGGGGGCTAAACTTCAAGAATCTCTCTCTTCAGAACATAGCCATGGGAGCCAAGCTGCTCTGGAGAATCATTGCGCCCAAGCCTTGCTGGGCCCAATTAGCACTCTGGAAGAAATATTTTAAAGGCAAGAGACTCAGATGCCTGGATGGTCCTCTCCCCCAAGGCGTCTCTCCCTTTGCTAGACTCTGCTCCAAAGCTGCCCCCCTGATCAGCTCCAACGCCTTTTGGATTCCTGGAAATGGTAAGAAGATAAATATCTGGACAGATCGTATTCTGGGTCGTGATCCAATTGGTGACTTTTCCTCTTTGAACACGATTCGTTGCTGGTTGACTTCTGCTGGGAAAAATTCGCTGTGGGATATCTCCACGTGGGATGGGACGCATTGGGCAGGCTGGAATTTCTTTGACGTGCCTCCGGAGCTCCTTCAGGATTGCAATTGTCTTCGCTCCATGCTGAACGGTATTGCCCCCATTCATCTGCGCAGAAGAGATTCGCATGGCTGGGGTTTACTGGCTGCAGGTTACATGGTAGCCCAAGGCTACGCAAAGCTCACCTTGAGGCCTCACGCCCCCCCGGACCTTGCCCCTTGGACTGCGATCTGGCGTCTACACTCTCTGCCTAAAATCGACATGTTATGTTGGCTTCTTTGCCACAAGAAAATTCTTACAGATGACAAACTGCAGAAACGAGGTTTCCATGGTCCGTCCAGGTGCTCATTGTGCAGAGAAAATGTGGAATGTGCCACACACTTGATCTTGAATTGTAAATTCACTGTGCAGGTTTGGAGCGAGCTGATGGATTATTGGAACCCCAATTTTGTCCTTCCCTCCTCTATTTCTAATCTTTTTGCAAATTGGCAGAACAGTTACCCCGGTCCTCCACCCAAAAACAAAGTGATAAAAAAGGCGTGGTTTGCCCTCCCCAAAATCTGCTGCTGGCAGATCTGGCTTGAGCGAAACAGCAGAATATTTAGAGATACTAAGCATGATGTCAAGGTGGTGGCGGCCAAGATAAAATTCCAGTTAAAGGAGAGCTTGGATAATCAAAAAGATGCCTCAAATCTCACTCAATTAGATTTAGTCTGGGGTACCTCCCTAAACCTGCAATTTCTTTAAGCCACCAGCAACATTTCCCTCATTGAAGATTGGCAAATAAGGGGGAAGAACAATGATGAGTTTCAAGAATGGATCTCCAAGCAACAGGTGCACTCTTTCTTCTTTGATGGGGCATCAAAGGGTAACCCAGGAAGGGCTGGAGCAGGAGGTATTGTAAAAAATGTTGAAGGTGTTTTGATCCACAGCTTTGCATGGGGTCTGGGGATCAACTCCAGCATTCAAGCAGAGGCTCTCGCCCTCCTTCAAGGCCTTAAATCGCTCTTGAATCTAGAAATCAAGGAGGTTAATTTTTTTGGGGATTCCCAAGTGATAATCAAAATTATGGTGACAAACTCCTCCCCCCGGGATCTTAGATTGGCAAGGCTGATATCCAGAATCAGAATTTTGGGGAAATTGTTTAAAAAGTTGAGCTACTATCATGTGTTGAGAGACAACAACAAAGAAGCAGACCTTGAAGTAAATAAAGCTATCGTCATCTCTGCTGGAGCAATAATTCGAGACGAGGACGAAAAATGGGATCCAATTCCATAATCTGCCAGCTTAAATGTTTTACTGCTTGCTATTGAATCAGTTTGTTTGTATTTTTAAGCTAGGGGAAATCACAAAAATCGAGTGCATAATTGTAGTCAAAAAGAGCTGGAAGCTGTCCACAAGTCTCATAGCACTTTTGGCTATTGATACTTCCCGGGCCCTTCTCCCTCTCATTGTAACCCGAAATATGGCATTTAGACCCAGCAGTTAATATATCTCATAACCGTTTCTGTAAAAAAAAAAAAAGTTTTGTGTGTAATGTAAAAAATTATAAAATATTGTTTATCCAAACTTGAAACTACTTAAACACAGGGAAATTCTTATTTAGTATCAAATGTTGCATGAAATTTGAATATTTACAAAGCTAAAATGTTGAAAAAATTAAGTAAATTGATATCAGAGCTAACACTTGTTTGTGTCAAGTGAAATTTATCAAAGTAAAAAAATAATTAGAGATTGAGATAAGTAAATTGATGTGGAAATTAATAGATATTTCACATATATAAAATAGTTAAATTGGTATCATAGTTGTGTGAGGCAAATTTTATGCAAGTAAAAAAAAGCATTATTAAATATTTCAAATCTCTCTCTCTCTCTCTCTCTCTCTCTCTCTCTCTATATATATATATATATATATATATATATATATATATATATATATATATATATATAGATATATATACATATATATATATATATATATATATATATATATATATATATATATATATATATATATATATATATATATATATATATATATATATATATATATATATATATATATATATATATATATGTGTGTGTTTATATATATATATATATATATATATATATATAAAACATGTTTTTTGCTGTGGTAAAATTTGAGAAGGGGAAAATATTAAGTTTTTAAAACACATATATAAGTAATGTTTTTTTGTGAGGTAAAAACAAATATTTGATAATATGCATGAGATATCTACATCTAGAAGGATCAAATTTCTGAAGTTGCATGGAGAGAAGCAATTATACGTTTTGCAGAAAATCTTCCCATGAAAATCTTCCCAGAGAGTTTGATAGTTTTTATCCCAATTTCCGACCCAACAAAAGGATTTGTACTGGAGGTGAATTTTTGAAAATATAAATCCATCTGCTGATTATGTGCAGAGGACAAAGGTATAGCAAGAAAGGTCGTTGTTGAAATGCACTTCATAATGTAGGTTATTCATAAATTCAAGTTTTTGTAAGGAATCTGGTTTTACTGATAGAGCCACTTTCCATTCTTGTCTGCAGGCTGTCTAACCGCAACCGCTTGATAAAATTGTTGAACAGTCTCTGTATTTTGAAAAGAGAGCTTTGAACTAAAAAAATAGTTTAAATCGAAAACAGAGCTTTTTTTTATGTGAGGCAAAGACTTTTGTTTAAACAGGAGAACACGTCACATAGGTCCCAGTCACCAAGTCAACAGGACACGCGAAGGAATATTATTGGATTGGACTTTTATTTGAGCCCAGGCCGAGAACCTCAAACCGGACCCAAACCTTTTTATAAGCCGAAATGTATAAGTTTTCGGGTTTTTTTTAGCTCATCTGAAAACTTCATTTCCGGACCCGATGAGCGTTTATGAATGCGATTTGATATTTCATCGCGCATCCAATTGATAACATCACGAGACCCATTTCGTAACACAAACTTTTGTTACAGTTTGGCTTAATGTTTTTGAAGTCCGGAAGGTTGCAAAGGTGAAGGTTTATGTTATGTTAAGTTTGTTTTATGTTTGTTAAGTTTTTTGTTATATGTTTTACATATCGCACAACGAAAGGTTTCTAACCTTTGGAAGTATTATATACAGTTATAATTTTTTTTTGTTTAAATGCGCATTGAACATCACTATGTTAAAACCTTTGACTTATGTTTTAACATATGTTATTTACATATGCGCCTTTGTAATTGTGGGCCTAAAAGGGTGATATATAGTTTTAGTTTTAAGTTTATTTCTTATATAGTTTTGTTATTATGTGCTGTGTCACATATAATGAAAAAGCCCGAAAGGTTTAGTGTATTGTAACATACACAACAATGTGTTGAGAAACAGAGCCCGAAGGAAAATTTTTACACAAACAAATTATTGTGTAAGTGAGACAGAGAGTGCATTTGTTTCAGAGAGATAGAGTGTTAGTTTCAGCACTGCGTTTGTAGCAGTCTGTGTGTAAATCCCTCTATTAGAGGAAGATTTTTGTAATAGTTTTTACAGTTAATAAAATAGAAGTTTTCAAGTGCTAAAACTCTGTCTATCTGTGAAGCGGATATTTTTTTTTAATTCTCTATGTTAGAAGGAGAGTATCATTCTCTCTAAGTTTGTTCTAGAATTCTCAAAAATTCCAACATGAATCTGGTCAAAACTCCATGGCTGTAATTGTCCAAAAAGAGAAGGAGAAATATGCGGAAGTGTTTTATCTTCCAGCTGATATATTGCAGAACATTGTTCTAAGACTTCAGAGAGCTGATTTGGTAAATACTCCATGTTATTGATTGTTTGTGGGAAAATACTAATTTATTTCTTTATTCCAGTGACGTGAATATAGTAAACAATGTATTGCTCCACGGTTCGTATGGGAACTTACAGCCAGCACTAGGAATTGAGATACATAATTTTTACAAAGGTCATAATCATAGAAGATATTTCCCCACCATGGTGCCCTATAATCCAGAACAACGTTCATTTACTGGGAAATTGAATGGAAAAAGCAGTGTTGGAGATGTATATGGGAGGCTTCCTATAGTTCCCCATTCTGAGCTGAAAATATGGATGGTTGATCGGCTCACAAAGTAATGGAATCTCGTCAAGGTTATCACAACTGAATTTATGCAAACCATGATTGAATCCTCAGAGGGTACTGATTTTCTTGCAGTAGGAGATGGTTTAGACAATATTTGGCTAATGTTGAGGGGTAGTAGGTATATGTTGCAATATACAATAAGCATTGAGATCCTATAGCTGCAACCCCACTGTCCAGGAGGTGGATACATGGATGTCAACATTCCATGGAAAGTTGTTTTTGAAGGTATCTGATTTTATGCAGCAGTTTGGTTGATCGTTGTTGGACTTATTTACACTGGTTTAGTTTTATATTGACATTGGTTTAGTTTTATATTGGCATTAAATTTTTGTTATAAATAGTTTATTATTTTTTTTCACATATTGTTTTTTTTGGGCGACATTGGGGTATTAATAGTTTTTGAATATGGGCAAATGTTGAGGTTTAATGTAAGTATGTCAACAATTTTTAAATATTCAATATTGAAGTAATGTTGAGGCTTAATGTAAGTATGTCAATGTTTTTTAAATGTTGGCGAGATAACATAAAAAATTAGATTCAACCACCAAATATATAATTAGCCAAATGATTTTATATATTCAAATAGGGCTTTCTAGTATGGTTAAGAGTTCATTCATCTCAGAATAAAAGAAGTCTGGTCTATAAAAGGTATCGATAAAGAGTCATTGAGCACCATGGATCAATACCTGAGCTCTTGTATGCCTTCTAACTTCGAACACCCATAAATCAATATCCGAGCTCTTGTATGTCTTCTGAATAAGGGCTACTCCTAGGCAACCTTTATGTGTCTAAATCCCAAGGAGAAAAGTTGAGGTTTTGACACATAATCCCTGGTTTGTTCTCTAATATTTATGGCTATATTTTGAGGGTTTATATGATATTTTTAAGGATAGATTAAAAATAAAAAAAAACCTGAAAATTAGTTTGAGGGTTTTTTAAGGGCTTATAGTGAAAATGTTGACGCAAACTCATGAATGGAAAACTTTATTGGCCATTAGTTCTTGGAAAATAACTGAGTTTGTATTTCTCATAGGAGGGCTATTACTACTCATACTACTTCATCTAGCAACCAAACTCCTTAACTATGGATGATTCTACAAAATATAAATAAAATTAGTCAAATGTTAATGATTTTTAAAATAAGTATATTATAAATTTTTTTAATTAAATATAAATATTAAAAAGTTATATATATAGCTTAGAATAATCTTAACATTGGATTTATCAAAAGTAGAGAGGATCAAATATCTGGAGGTGCAAATATTTCCTCAAGTTTTGCACTTAAAAAAAGAGGATTGCAACTTAGAAAATTTGATCTCTCTCGGCCCTTATAGATAAAGAGTTAAGATGAATCTACGATGGTTATAAACATCAAGATTAATATTAAGTGTAGATTAATGGAATGTAAAATTTACATTTATTCTATTGCATTTTGACTATTAAAAAACAAAATTCACAAATATAACCAAATGTACGACAAACAATGATAATATATAAAACCTGATATGTAATTTCTAAATATGGTTTCATTGTTTTTTTTTAATTATAACATTTTAATTTATTCTAAGAGGATAAGGTTTACAAAATTCCTTCTTTATTAATGAGTTTAAATTTCACTTTTGACATTATATTTTTCCAATAATATAAATTTCATTAAAATTTGAGCTCTAGAAACAATGTTATGAAACTCATAAGTTTAGTTGTTTTATGCTATGTTAGTAGTAGCACAGTTAACCAAATGTATTCTTGGACTTTATGATTGTTTAGGGACTTACAATTTAACATTCCCTTCCTCCCCTCAATTACAGGTTTGAATAATTGTACCAATAACATTTTTTATCTTCAATATGAAATTGTTGGACTAAGTTTCTATTAAGATATGTTTAGAAAACCACCAATATCTGAATGAGAAGTGATAAGCTATCATGTTTGAACATATACCTTGAATAAAAGAAATTATTTTATGTTAAGGAGACTAGTTGTTATGTTGGAATCCTTAATTGTTGACTGAATGTTGATAAGGCTTCGAAACATGAAGCTTGATATTTGATGTTCCCCCTTATTAGGTGTAAGGTGAGAAGTTTTCAATAGTTCATTATGGAATGGAAAGGATCCAAACTAGGGTATTGAATTTTTTAGGTAATGGATTTTCTAGTTGACTACTAACCATCTTCGATGGAAATTAGTGGTTTATGGTTTACCGTTAACCAATATACTTTGAATTCTAGATGACCATTAACAAATCTTCTATGAATAATAAACCAATAACCAATCTTTTTCATCTTCACAAATTCTATGGTTATTGATATTCCATGTTTGATTAGTTGACTCTATTAAGAAATTTGTATCTCACTATGCATCAAAAGCCTATATTATGTCTTGGGTATCACAAGTTACATCAAATTTTGCCACTATTTCAACTATATCATATGTAGCAATAAACTTTAGGGTAAGGTCATATGTTTCACATGTTGTATCACTTTACTTTATTAGCTCTTATATGTCACAACTTACATCAGTTGTTGGTATGAATTCATGTGTATCACAAGATGCACTAACCTTTTCTATTAGATATTATGTATCACAAATTGCATCTACTTTGGGTGAGTGATATCATCAATATGATCCTACTTTTCTATTAATTTACTTTGAAGAGCATTAATTATTGATCCTTCATTTTTATTTACTTTTAAAAATCCTTTACATATTGTAGTGTGTCAGTCATTTTATCCATTATTGTTTGATTTTGTTGTAATTTCCACTCAAATACTTTAAGTTTATTCTAAAATTCATCATTTCACTGATCCAAAACTTTAATTTCCTTAGATGGGTTTAGCAGGTTATTTCCTCCTTTACCCATTTATACTAGACAAGTTAGTTTTCTCAATTATACTCATCTGTTTGATCATGTTTTCTTGATTTTATTATATTTGTCACACTCCCTTGATTTCATGCCTCCTTAGTCTGTCATGTATTTTTGATCACGCACCCAAAAGTGCTATTACATTGATTAAATCAGTGGACATCCTTATTCAATTTCAGAAGACTCTTTTTACAATTCACTTTTGTCTTAAAAGGATTTGATACTTTACCCCTTGCAATGCTCTAATCAATTTTATTTTAGAGTGGTCTAAGACATAACATAAATATGATTTTATCACAAAATTTTTTACAACCACATGAATATATAACCAGAACACTACCACTACTAGGATATTGAATCCAAAATTTATTTCAGCATTCAAACCTTCAACCTTTTTTTTATTTACACCTTCAATTGACTTTAGCAAAGCCAATAACTCCCTTTATTTCTAACGCCTTCAATTTACTTTAACCAAGCTTTGAATTTTTATTTTTATTTTCCTTCTTCTTTTTTAATCACTTAACTAGTGAAGGAAGAGCCTTTTGATTTGATAATCTAACTAGATTTTCATAGCAAACTTTACATCATATTTACACAACTCGATCCAAAACAACTCATTATAGTGGGCAGGGATTTCCTGGCATGTGAGGTAAGCCGTTACTAATTTCGTTATTTACACAACTCGATCCAAAAAAATCCATTATAGTGGGCAGGCATTGCTTGGCATGTGAGGTAAGCCTTTACTAATTTCTTTAATTGAACCTGCAAATAATTTTCTTCCCTTCAATGGAATAAAAAATTCATAGATCCATGGATCAATTGACGTTTTGCTCAAATTTTAATGCATATGAATGATCCATAGAAGTTTGAGCTTTGAAGTAAACGACTTACATAATTTTAAGCTTCATTTGCACTTTTGAAGCTCCATTTGAAGGTACTTTAACTTGAAGTAGCTATGCCAAACCCCAAAAATATGTTGACACCTATGTTGTAGAGTTAAATCCCCTCTGCGGATAGAGGTGATCCCTACTAGCCCCGATCGGGTCTAGCAACAATAGTATCATGCTAAGGTGCAGGTTCCTAATTGCAATAAACCAACTTGCGATGAAGGCCTACCTCAAGTCCAATGCTGTTGTTTGTAGGGAAGATGGCGCTCCCATTTCTTTGCTCCAGCAGATCACAATCCTCTCGCTCGTCGCGATCAAACACCTACACACACAAGAAACACGACAAACACAAGCGTAAAACCCGATATATGCAATTATGTATCAGTCAGAGAAGACACAACTCATGATCATAATGAACAATACAAGTGGAACCATAACCAATAGTCGCTTATCATTATTTCATACAAAGGAAAATACAACCTGGCTCTGATGCTGAATCTTCCTTCAGCGGGTCGTCAGCGGAATACATCTCGGTAAAGCTTGTCGGGAATGGGGACAAGCCTCTCTCTTCGATCGTCAATCTCCTTGCTATTGATTTGGCACTATGAGGACTATTGCAGCATTCTTTAGGCTATGAAGGCTCTTGAAGACTAGCTTGCAAAGGGAAATGGCAAGCTTATATAGATGGTGGAAGGGGAGTTGGGATCCCAACAATCATGGGATTGGCCCTATCCTCAAGGAAGCTTCCATGAGAGGTGGAAAACTACTTCCTCTACATGGAGAACCGGAGCCAAACGTCCCAACTCAATTTAGAGTCCAGTTCAGGAGTTTGTTGGAGTCAATCTTCCGCCATTTATTTTTATTTTTTAATTCTTATTAAGCCTGGCGCGGGTACAACACTGAGACAGTGCGCCAGTTGGCGCGCCCTATTTGGAGGATTCCCCCCATTGGCACGGGTATGACACTGAGCAGTCGCGCCAAGGATAAAAATGATATTTTTAGGGTTTTTCACAAGGAGTTGTCTTCAGAGGAATGAAAGTCCATGTTCAGGGGAATGCCATGAAAGTGTTTTCAGATCATGTCACTGCTCACAGGTCACGGAATAAGCCCTCCAATTTGTAGGATGGGGAATTGCAGGGACGGTGACAAATTTCTGTGTAATAGATGCCCCCTAAAGCATGAGGCCCGAAAGAGAGAGAGGGGTGAAATGCTTTACGAGAATGTGTCCAACTGAAAACACTGCCGTCGGAAAACCTGCATAGAGAAGTACAGCTGATACCTCAAATACATGATATATATGTGGTATGGGCACAGCCATCCATAACAGAGTATACAAGAATACAGATCCAAGGCATGGACGCAGCCATCCAATAAGGATCGATAAAGAGACTCAGGTATGGTCGCAGCCATCTAATCAGTGAGTCATGTAACTAATCATAATAATCCACAAAATCGCAGCTTGGATTCCAACAGACAAAATCCAGGGTCTTGCGCTCCATCTCGACCTGAACAAAGTACAAGTTCAAGTATGCGAATAAGTGAGCTGAAGTCGAACATGCAAGAACATCTCTTAATTACCATCCAATGATGAAATATGTTAACAGACGTGAGAGGTACTACCAATAATGACAATGGTCCTCAAGGTACTATAGGTACAATCTACGGCATCTGAATCAGTGAGCTGGCATCGAACACCCGTAGAATCACTCGATCAGAGGCCAATGATGAAAACCTCACGTCGAACGTGAAGAACCTGCCATTGAGGCATGCAGGCTCCAAGGTACCAGAAGGGAGTCTCTAGATCAGCTTCCTGGATAATGAGCTGATGTCGACAGGAAGTGACCTTGATCGAAGGTGGGCCATAATGTTTCCCACATCATCGATGCGAGACAGAGGAACATAATGTCTTTGTGAATCAAGATCAGATGAGAATTAGAGGAAGGTTGAAATTTTGCAGAGGTCAACTTCTCTTGAACATATCGGCGGCATGACAGTGGATTTGGCAGTATTTGACATCAAAACATCAAAGGTCATGATGACGAGGCAAAGAGCAGATGAGAGGTCAAAAAGGATCACCCAAACCCACGGAGGCAAGTGGAAAATGAGATGAGATGTCCCCAACCCGACACGAATGCAGAGAAGTGCCATGTTCAAGAGCGATATACTGCCGACACGAAAATGATGCTGGTTCCATTTTTCCCCACCATTTCTGGCGAGTAGCCCAATTATTTTTGAAAACAAGCTTGAAGGGGATAACATATGCTTGTCATATAAGTTCGTCCTTCGAAAGAATCCATCCTAGTACATTTAACGAGCCCTAGGAAGGAGAAACTCGAATATTGTCATTACAATTGGATCCGATGTCATCAGGATTTAACGAGTCTGAAAAAGGAAGAACTCGGCATATTTTCATGTTTAGAGAGTTTGAAAAGACAGCAGAAAAGTAAACTCCAATGGTCCCTTTTCCTAAATAGTTCCTCACACCCGAAAAGGTAGAAAACTACGTCTGAGAAAACCTCCTAGTCACGATAGGCTAGGGTATTCCTTTTTCGTAAGTAATCCATCCCAGCTCGAAAAAGGGGTAAACGTATACTGGGTAGATGTCGTTTCGGAGCCACTTTAACGAGATCGAAACGACAAGGGACTCGACAATCTTTTCATGTTTAGAGAGTCAGAAAAGAGCTGAAAGATGACTCCAAAATGACGTTTTCGTATTTTTACTGAGTTCGAAAAAGTATAAAATACAACTTGTATCACCGTCGAAGCTGCAAAGGAACCTGTCACTGCACAGAAATGCAAGTGTAAAATCCATTTTTCGACAAAAATATATTAAAATATTGAGAAAAATGACAATTAAAACCTAATTTTTGAATTGAAAATTTATAAATAGGCTCCAAATGGTAAAACAAATATACTTTTAATTTTTACCTTACTTGGAAAGCAACAGTGGTATGTTTGTGTGAAAACTTGCGGCGGTGATTGCGACTAATACGGGTCATCATACAGATCCTTTTCTGTTCCAGGTAAAAGGTGCTCCCTTATTTTCCATTTTAATCCATTTTTTATAAGTTTCCATTATGCATTAGACCTCTGGGGGGAACCTTTTAGAATTTTAGGGCTCGCTCCATTGGCACGGGTATCGAGCACGAACCCGTGCCAATGGACATTTGCTCACAAAAGGGTCGCGCCAATGGCGCAAGAAATTTTCTGCTTTAAGTTTTCAAAATGTGAGCTGTCCATATGGATTTCCAAATGCACCAGAGATCTAACAAGGCGTTTTTTATTGTGTTGATGCAGATATTGGGGCACAATGGTTATCGAATGGAAGGAGAGGGAAGATGGGGAGGAAGATGAAATGGCTATGGAAAACGAAGCCTGTATGAATGCACTCAAGAATTGTGGACTAAAAAAATTCTTCCTTACACCATGCTTAAGAGCTCAACCTAAGCTGCTGCAGTACTTGGTCAGCATATGGGACAAGAATGAGGAATTATTCAAACTTCAGGACCAAGTATTAGCTCTTGAGGTCTCTGATGTTTACTTTATAACCGGATTGTCGCGCAGAGGTCCAGTGCCAATCATAACCGACAACAGACCTTCCGGAGAGAAAATGGAGATGGTAATGGCAAGAGTGTGCCAAGGGGCACGAACAGGATCGGGAAGTGGGAAGGTGGACATCCACACTTTCCGTGACCTAGCACTCAGGGTACTGCTTCATACCATTACACAAGCTGCAGGATCGCAAGCTCCACATGAGGCAACCAAGGCCCAACTCATACTAGCCTCCGAGTGTATGAACCCCACATTGTTCGATTGGGCCACTGCAGTGACGATCAATATCAAGAGGCAGCTAACAAGATGCAAGTAATCCAAACTAAAGTAGTTCGGCTATGGTTCCATTTTGGTGTCGTTCATCCTCGAACGACTACCCATTTTCCAAGGCCAAGGGGCAATAGTTATCGAGCCGATACCGAGGGAGCCAAAGATGGCTCGCTGGGCAGCACTTATGCCCAGGTCAGGAGGAGGTCAATAGATATTTTGGATGCCCGAGTTCTTTGGGTGGTTACGACGTCAACTGATCATGGTCGAAGATTGGCCTTATGTTGGAACCAATTTCACTGGAGATCCCAATCTTCCACTCCCGGAGGGGGAGTACTGGGATGAGGAGCTGGGTATGATTTTCTTTTTGATTTTTATGTATTTATGAATTTTTTGTAATACATGTCCATTCTAACAACAGTTTTATGTGTATGCATACGTTGGCCCAGAGAGGCCCGTGGGCATATCGCCCATTGCGCGGAGGACCCATATCGTACATGACCCTCAAGCTGAGGGTGGTGAAGGGAGTGTGATGATCCAGAACTTGGAGGGCATTGCTCGGGGGATCCCGGACTATGCACGGCTGGTAGACGTTCCATTAGCTTACTAGCGACACACCGTGGGGGTGCCTAGTCGCCTTCACAGACTGCTGAGGCGATTGGTGCATGCGGTGGCGTGCTACCATGAGCACCATGCTGATTAGCTTATTTAGGGCTTTCATATGCATATTTTTTGAGAGACATGTTGTCTCCAGCTATTATCAGACAAACATGTATATTTTTTGACTTTATGTGATGTACTGCAAACTATTCGACACATATATCTATATATCTATTTCTAGATGGATCTTTTTACATGTGATGATGTTTTTATAAATTGCGCAAATGTCTATCTAAAACCAAATTAGCTGCTACATCTGTTAATGTATTCATATTCCTGGGTATGTGTTGATATGTGATATAATCAAAATTTCTTTCCAGTAAACGAATATGTAGATACAGACATAAAATGGATGGGTTTCTTACTGAATAATGACCGTTAAGTTGTAATACTATGCTTGAGTTATTTTTTATGTGGTGTGTGTACATAGGTGTGTATATTCATTTGTGTGCATGTTTGGTGTGGTGTGCAATGCAAGCATTTTTCTACTGATCAGGTCTTCCTAATTGTGCAGAGGTCTATTACTCCGTTTGTGGGTTTCACGGATGGTGCCTCCCGCAGTACCAGGAATATGTCCTCGGCAGCCTAGGTAATATATGATCCTGCGTTCGATCCCCAGTGGAGTCTCCAATTTTTTGTAGAGGTAGATCCCCTCTACGGACAGAGGCGATCCCTACTAGCTCAGATCGAGTCTAGCAACAATCGTATCACGCTAAGGTGCAAGTTCCTAATTTCAATAAACCAACTTGTGATGAAGGCCTACCTCAGGTCCAATGCTGTTGTTTGTAGGGAAGATGGCGCTCCCGTTTCCTTTCTCCAGTATATCACAATCCTCTCGCTCACTGTGATTGAACACCTGCACACACAACAAACATGACAAACACAAGCGCAAAACCCGATATATGCAATTATGTATCAGTCAGAGAAGACACGACTCATGATCATAATGAACAATGCAAGTGGAACCATAACCAATAGTCACTTATCATTAATTCATACAAAGGAAAATACAACCTGGCTCTGGCACTGAATCTTCCTTCAGCGGGTCGTCAGTGGAATACGTCTCGGTAAAGCTTGTCGGGAATGGGGGAAAGCCTCTCTCTTCGATCGTCAATCTCCTTGCTACTGATTTGGCACTATGAGGACTATTGCAGCATTCTTTAGGCTATGAAGGCTCTTGGAGACTAGCTTGCAAAGGGAAATGGCAAGCTTATATAGATGGTGGAAGGGAGTCAGATCCCCACAATCATGGGATTGGCCCTATCCTCAAGGAAGCTTCCATGAGAGGTGGAAAACTACTTCCTCTACATGGAACTCCAGCAGCCAAACGTCCCAACTCAATTTAGAGTCAGATTCGTGGAGTTTGTTGGAGAGAATCTTCCCATTTATTTTTAAAAACACCCTTACCGAGCCCTCGGCGCCGGTAAAACATCGAGATAGTGCGCTAGTTGGCGCACCCCTCTTTGAGGATTTCCCCCATTGGCGCGAGTATGACACCGAGAAGTCGCGCCAAGGATAAAAAGGCTATTTTTAGGGTTTTTCACAAGGAGTTGTCTTCAGAGGAATGAAAGTCCATGTTCGGAACGCCATGAAAGTGTTTTCAGATCATGTCACTCAAGCCACAGTTTATCTAATGTCTAAATTATGATGGGGAATTGTGGATGATGACAAATTCATGATCAACAACCTATCAAACAACAAAACTTGAGATGTTATTGAAAGTCCGAGAAAATGAACTATAAAATTGTCCATTATTGCAATAGAAAGCTGAAAATAGATTTGGCTAGTGTAAAAGTTCTACACTCTAGGTATAGTATTGACTACAGTATGATGATCTTAACCAAACTATTAAAATGGAATGGAATTTCTAGATCTATTTTCAAAAACATAAAACAAAGAAGATGGGGGATAGAGCTATATTGAAAAAATATTATTTAATCTTCATCATGTGCTTTGTTGGGGTTAGTGCCAGTGAATATAAATCATTTTGAATGTGTTGCTTCCTCTATAACATGTCAACTTTCACATGCACTAAATCCTTCAAAATTCAACTCTCATCTTGGCCGTACAGCAACCACTCAGTCCTTGGATTGTGGTTGTCTGATTTTCTTTAAACTGAATTAGACAATTTCCATTTTGTAGATTTTTCCAATGTTTCTCCTTCAAACATAGTTACAAAATTCACCAAAATTAGGGCAAACAAAATTCAAAAATTCTTTAAGAATAGCCAATATTTGGATAAAATTTTGTTTAGTTTTTGTATAGATTTGTTCACTCCACCCTTTTTAAGAAAAAAATATTTCGTAACTTACAATTTTTTCTATAGAGTTATGAGGGGACGCACCATGGTCAATATTGTTGGCTTGGTCATTAGTGTTGGCTTGGACTTGTGTGAGATGAAATGTTATATATGCTTGGGCTTGGTTTAGTTTTATATTTAGTCCCATCCGCTTTGAAAAATATAGCTTTGCTTAGGATTCATCTACATAGAATACTAAGGCCATTATTTTTCAAACATATATAGATAATTGCGACCAATTCAAAATAAAATGAGATAGAAATAATTATGAAATAGGAACAAAATTATTTTTCAATTTTATCATTGTTTTAGAAGGTTGGAAAGCCAAGAAAGTAGAGAAAGAAAGAATTTGTAAAGTGGACTAACATTCAATTTCTAAATATGTTTATAATTTTTATTTATTTATTGGGTAAAAATTTTGGACAAAGATGTTTTAAAACTAAGCAATGAGGTTAGGTTTAAGTTTTTAAAAAAAGGTTTGGGAGGAAAGAGAAAGCCATTTTTTTTTTTTTATAGTTATATATAAGTTGTTAAAGTTCTTATATCATTTTGAATTATTATAAATTATTCAAAAATTTAGAATGAATAAGGAAAAAAATTAACAAAAAATGTTAGTGCCATAGGAAAAAGGATATATATATCCCACTCTTTAAGATGTATAATGTCGAATCTTTTCTGAATTGAAAAATTTTCATTCGAATTTTTATCGTATCGTATCGAATTTGAATCGGAATTAAAATTCCAAATTGCTAGCTATGCTTTCAATTGATCTAGGGGTTTCTCTTTAAATTGACGGCTTGGGATTGAGGTCTATCCCATATTTGTGACCAATGGAAATCATTAACATGAAGGAAGAGCCTTTTGATTTTATATTCTAACTAGATTTTCATAGCAAAATTTATAGAATATTTACACAACTCAATCCAAACCAGCCCATTATAGTGGGAAGGCATTGCTTGGCATGCGAGGTTAACCTATACTAATTTCGCTAATTTAACCTCTAAATAATTTTCTTCCCTTCAACGGCATAACGAATTCATAGATCCATGGATCAATTGACGTTTTGCTCAAATTTTGATGCATATGAAGGACCCATAACATTTTGGGCTTTGAAATATGTTGGGTGTGTGTTATTTTCTTTCCACGAATAGTCGCACGTGTAGTTGTGAGAAGATCAGTTCGAGAAAGAAGGTAGACAAAAAGGTATATTCCATCTGCTTTCTATTCAAAGTTATCTTTTACTATCACTGATGGTGATCCCAGAACTGTTAGGGAGGTAGTGGATTCAGATGATGGAAAGCTCTGGAAGGAGGCCATGGTTGATGAAATGACATCCTTGCACAAAAATGAGGCATGGAATATAGTGGAGTTGTTGAATCGAAGGAAGCCCATCGAGAGAAAATGAGTGTTTAATAAGAAGATGAATGTAGAAGGAAAGGTGGAGAAATACCGATTAAGTCATAAGCCCGCAAATACCCACATAAACTTTATGGAGTATATACTTGTCCAATAACCCCTTCATAAATAAACAGAACCTACTGTGAAGTCATAAACCATTATCATTTCTATACACATGTGAAAAATTTAATAAAAGTGATTCTTGGGTTCAAAACTCAGATATGCTAATAATACACTTTACCTTTATATCATGACGACCTTCTTTAAATTACACATGGCATCGCATATGGTATTACCAAACCATATCTCATTCAACATTAAACCATATCGCATACACTATACGCATTAACTCGAAAATATCACAATTTCGGAAGCTTACCAATTTTGTAGATCATAACATACTTTGGTCGCACATTTTACTCCACCCGCATTTCAGCTCTGTGCAAACTTAAATTTCTGCCATTCACCACAACACTTATCGCTTGTTGTATGCGATATTTATCACATATCGGCACTTCGAAACTATTACACCCATCGCAATTCAGCTTATTTAGACTACCACACTTCATATTTTCATGGATTTACCATTCCATCATTAATTGTTCTCCATATTGCATGCATTGTGCGATATGCGCATGGACCACGTGATGACACGTGTTCACTTCGCAACTTACTTAATTTAACTTGCGAATTAAATTTGCATTGTCGACCTTTGCCCAGTCTTTGCAATGTAATCCTTGCTGTCCACATTTTCCCTTTGGAACTTTCTTAAGGTTTGGGGAAAATTCACCATTTTAGTCGATTTCTCGGGTTATTCGACTCTCACCTCCTTTACGTCACTTTCTCCACGCGCTACTCCCTCCTGAGATTGCTTCTGATTATTCACTCGTATCCAGAATAATCATACTCGGTGTATGATCTGGCACACTGTTTCAATTCAATCTCTCTCAATATCATTTCAAATCATTGTCTGTGGTTTCAACAATTTCGTTGTTTCATTTCTGACCTGCATAAAAATTTATTTGTACTCATTCACTCCTGTTAGCTTCATTCATAGCTAATTAATTCCCAGACTGGAATCATACAGATTCTTCCCAGCCACTAAGTCTTTTATCACTCAGAAAGAATTACTCCTTAATCAAAATTCATGCAATCAATTAAGTATTTCACATATATTGAATTTGTTCAGTTACATATCAATCAGCATGCAAAAGAAACAAAAACCAGTCGCCATGAATTCAATTTCTCTTTAATGGATAACTTTACAGATACAATAAAAACCTTCTTACAATCTGGATTTGGCCTAATGTGCATTTACATGGCCCTTTTCTCTTCCTGTCTCTCTCTATGCCCGTACGCTTACAAATCAACTTTCCTATCTAAGAATTTTTATTTCTATGCCTTTGAGGCTTTAAAATTATAAACAAAAGGTTATGTAACCAATTCTGGTTCAAATCCATAGGTTACTCAATGAAATCCTAAAAATAATCTAGGTCCTGAATTAATTCCTAAAACCTTTTCTTTATCCCTTGAGGATCTCAACATTCAACTAAATCCTAAGGATCCTCTCAAATCCAAAAAATCATGAACTACTTTCTAATCTAAGATTTACAATATTTCAGAATATCTCAATCCACACTAATCACTCATCAATCACTCATGTTCTCTTACCTTCGAGAACATTTACAAATATGCCTCCCAATATTTTAATTAAATCCTATTCTAAATTTCTCACGTAAAATCACTCAAAACATTGAAAATTACATTAATTAAATACTTAGGGAACCAACTCCCTTGAAAATGCAAGACTCCCTATATTCTACTAAATGTACAAAATTTTGGAACCATGATGCTCCTGCATCAAACTCCCAATGTAGAAAACATCCATGATCTCCAGACCATGTGCCTTCAATGCTGATGGAACTCCTCCAGGTCTCCATACTTTATGTTCCATTTCCCCACTGGCTATGGTTTCACAATATGCTGTTACATTTCTCTTGTTGTTGATTTTATTTATTTTTTTTTCCTTCTTCTGAGGCACCTTCATTATCAATCTTATTATTCTTTCAATCTCTATGTTTAGTCTATCTTCTCACTGATACTCACGTTGTCATTTTTTGCTTCTCCGTTTTCAACTCTTCTTGCTTCAATTTCTTTTTTTTCACTTGGAATTACTCCATTTACTGTTGCAAATACTCTTCTAGACATTGCTACAAATATTACTCCATACATTGTTGCCTCCCAAACTTCCTGAATATATCTTTAGATATCTCCCTCTGCAACATCCCTCTTCTGCTCACCGCCTGCAATTTTACTTTAAAAAAATAAATTGTCATCCAATTCCTTTTGTACTTTTCTCATCTCAAACACATCATTAATATTTTGTTCATCAATTCCAACATATTTTCCTTCCTCTTCCTTGACAACCCTTAGTGATTGTCCTTCACCTCCTTGATTTATTCTGACATTCAATGATCCAGGTGGATATCGGTGGCCACCCACCTATTCCATTTGGACCAGCACCATCAATTCTTACAACTTTTCACATTCAGCACCACTTACTATTTTTAGCAGGTTTTCGAGTCCTCCACTCTCGGAGCTGTTTTGGGGGCTTAATGATCCAGGTGGATATTGGTGGCCACCCACCTATTCCATTTGAACCCCCATCTTCAGTTCTTTCAATTTTCAAGTTGCAACAAAACTTACTATTTTTAGCAGTTTTTCGGGTCCTGAACTTCCGGAGCCGTTTTGAGGCCCTAAACGACATTTTTGGGAAAACAGAGAGCAACATGGGTCCATGGACCGATGTTTCTCATTCAAAAATTGAAGTCCTCGGATAAATCTTTCTAACGAGCTATTGAGCGTGTCAAACGGAGATCGGGTGCCAAAGTTATGCCCCCGGGAAGTTGAACCACCAATTTACCCAAACGGGCACCCACAGTTTTGGCGCCTCATCTCCTACGGTTAGGTTTTTGGACGTTTCGAGATTCTACATTGTTTCTAAACAATAAATAGGCCCTGAGCCTCATTGTAACACGGTTCGGAGGAGAGGTACGTAGCCATCACATCTCTTCTCAGAGATTCACTACCAGCACCCTAGCTATTTTATTTCCATTATGCCTGTAAGCATATTTCTGTTATTTGATATTAATGAAATGAAGCATTATTTCTGCTGCATCTCTGTCTTTATGGTTATATGTTTATTCTGTTGCATTCCTGCATAAATCTGGATCAGTGGTATCAGAGCGGGTCTGCTCTTTCTTTGTTTTTCTTTGCATGTCCCCAACGCGATCAGGGTATAAGGAGTTAGGGCTCGATCTGGTTGAACCCTTGCAAGATCAGCCTCGCAAACCCCGAGGACCTCCCATGGCGGAAGAAAAGAAAGACGAGGGAGCAGGAGATCCTATCAAAATACTTCTCGAGGAGGCTCTCGAGAAACAAAGGAACGTGATGATGGATAACTTTGCTCAAATCCTTCAACGACTACCCACATATGGTGCATCTGCATCCAACAGCCACTCTGGAGGCGCCACTCCCTTCAAGGTACAGGTAAACTTTGACATTCCTATATTTGAAGGAAAAATAGATGCAGACGCCGTAGACAGATGGTTAAATTTGTTGGAAGGGTATTTCTCGGTCCATGACTTCTCTGACCGAGAAAAGATTATTTTTGCACTCCTCAAAGCTGCCCCCCATGTCAAAGACTGGTGGGGAACCTACCGTGAGCAAGAGGGCGAAGGGGAACCCTCTCTGTTCTCGGCCACACCCACTTGGAATTCGTTCCGAGACGGCATCAAGGAACAATATTACCCTGTGGGGAGCTATGAGGACAAATACATCCAATGGACCACGCCGCGGCAACAAAAGGATCAAGATGTGCACGAACTGACGAATCTGTTCCATACCCTGCGCACAAAGTTGGGTATTAAAGATTCAGAGAGACATTTGGTGCTCAAGTACCGCGGCTGTCTGCACAAACACATTCAGGAGGAAATGGAATTCCTCGACATTACATCGCTTGGCATGGCATATCGCTATGCCGCCAAGATCGAGCAGAAATTTAAGCAGAAGAAGCGAGACTTTGGATCTGCGAATCCGAAAGGTGCCCCCGAACCGAAGAACAAGGGGCAAGGCCAAAGCAATGTGACTCAGAACAACACCACAAATCCAAATAAGGACACAGGGAAGTGGTGTGAATTTCATAACAGCCCCACTCACAGCACAAACGAGTGTCGGGCCAAACAGTCTTTGGTGGCTGAACTAAAGGCACCCGAATCAGATGCATTTTCTGATCCTGAGTTAGAACCATACAAAGGCAATGACAAAGGGAAGCAGATCATTGATGCGGATCCCAGTGCCATTGTTGCCACCACCAAGATCCAGAAGGAGGGTCCAGAGGATCCAGAGGAGGGGGAGCGCCTCTTCCAGTCGCAGATGTGGGTGAAGGGTTCTCCACTGCAGTTTCTCGTCGACAGTGGAAGCCAAAAGAACCTCATTTCAGCAGACGTCGTGAAGCGGCTCGGCCTACCAACCATAGCACACCCGCAGCCATATACCATCGGGTGGCTCCACCCAGGGAGAGATCTCCGCATCCGCCAGCAATGCCGACTTCCATACAGTATCAAGCCATTCACGGATGAGGTACTGTGTGATGTTGCTCCTCTTGATGTAGCTGATGTATTATTGGGCCAACCATACTTGTGGAGGCGACATGCCGTGTATGAGTCTAGGCCTCGTGTTGTTATTATTACTTTGGGAAATAACTTGTACAGGATACCGGAGGTAGTACCGCCTCCTGCCATCTCTTTGACTACTGCAAAACAACGCAGTAAGATTGTTTCCCAGACCAGGAAATTCATTTTCCTTACGACTCACTCACAGGGAAAGAAGAATATTGTGGCCGCAACCTCGAAACAGGGCTCCCTTTCACGGCTGCAGCAGATGGACAAAGTCATGGAGGAATACGATGACAATTTCTCCTCACTCATAGAGGTTCCTCTACACTGTCAGGACAAGCACTCCATTGATCTGACTCCCAATGCACCACCACCCGATGTTGCCATACATCCTGCAACTACACATACAGAATCCAAACATGTACTGTATGAGGCTGATAAAGAAACCAAATTTACTAAACGCATCCAGCATGTCCACCCGCAGGTCCATGACATCTTCAACACATCTAATACTCAGTTCAACAGAATTTGCCCCATCTCATGGAGGATCTCAATGCAATGGGGACCATTGCTTCCTAAGGAGGGAGGAATGATCCAGGTGGATATCGGTGGCCACCCACCTATTCCATTTGGACCAGCACCATCAATTCTTGCAGATTTTCACATTCAGCACAACTTACTATTTTTAGCAGGTTTTCGGGTCCTCCACTCTCGGAGCCGTTTTTGGGGCTTAATGATCCAGGTGGATATTGGTGGCCACCAACCTATTCCATTTGAACCCCCATATTCAGTTCTTTCAATTTTCAAGTTGCAACAAAACTTACTATTTTTAGCAGTTTTTCGGGTCCTGAACTTCCGGAGCCGTTTTGAGGCCCTAAACGACATTTTTTGGGAAAACGGAGAGCAAGATGGGTCCATGGACCGATGTTGCTCGTTCAAAAATTGAAGTCCTCGGATAGATCTTTCTAACGAGCTATTGAGCGCGTCAAACGGAGTTTTGTTTCAAATATTTCTTTGTGTGTTGACATAGTGTCTAGGGAGGCATTGGTGGTTGTCTTTAGGTGGTTTCATAAAAGGAGTAACTGTCCTTTGCTTTGTGTGGTCCCAAAAAGTGACTTTTTTCCATTTCCAGGGATGCGCGCTTATCGGGAAAAAAGGCACGCATAAGGTGCTCTTCTCGAAGGATTAAGCGCACATTTCAGAATTTAAGACTATTTCAAATCTGATTTTCTCAAAACCTTAGAGATTTTAAATACTTTCTTGATTCCATAATTTTTTCCTGCCCTGTAAATCCTTAGGCTTGACATTAATTAATGTCGTCTTCTGCTGTATGATTTTCCAGTGTTAACAGCTGCTCCTCCTGCTCCCATGATGGAGGTCCAAGAGGATGCTCCTGTTACTATGGTAACACCAGAGGATGACCATCTTAGTTCAATGGTACCCCCTCCAAGTAGTTTGATCGCTTCCTTCGATTGGAGTCTATTTGCGGGATACCGCCTTCCGTCTTATGTGCCTTTTGAGATCACTATATAGGCCTTCGATATGGTCGCACCTAGCACAATTATAGATGAAGGCGCATCTGTTAGTATTTTGTCTTCAACTACTTGCCAAGCTTTTGGTTTTGCACTGCTTGTGCCTGTTACACATAATCTGTTGGATTTTAGCAGAGGAACCAGTCAACCATTAGAGATCCTTCCGAAGTTGCCTATTACTTTGGGAGGGAAAAAAAAATTTACAACTCCATTGGGGATTTTCCTTTGAGTTTGTCACTCTTTTAGGTCTTAGTCATTCAAAGAATTTAGTCGAACGACCATTTCCCTGTTTTTTCCTATGTTTTTCATCAATTACGATCTTTTAGTTTTTTCTTGAAGTGGTGAGTCTGGCCTTGGTTGGGAGAAATTATTTGTTTTTTCTTGTTCAGGAATTGGCGCTTTTATTTTTTTGACAGTCGCGTCGATTGGCACTAGTTTTCAGTTAGAAACCCACACCAATTGGCCATTGGTGTTAGTTATCATTTAGCAAGTCGCACCAGTTGGTGCTAGTTTCACCCACAAAAGTCGTGCCAATTTCAAGGTGTGTGAAAAATTAAGTTTTCTCTGTATGATTTAAATGTTCTCCCCTTCACTCAAGTGGGTATGATTGTCTTGTTGGTTTTGTTTTTTGGTTGTTTTTCCTGTTCAGACTTGCATCCTTATATCCTAGTTTTTTCTAGGACTGTGCATCAATTTTCTAGTTGCATCCTTCGCGTGACATCACCCTGCTGATTGAGTCAGTCTCCTTTCTTAGTGAGCCATCTCTTGTTGATTTCCTTTTGCTTTTTGGTTGATTGAGTGTTCAAGTCTCAAGTGTTTGTCGAGTTCATTTGGTCTTCTTGTTTGCTTGTGAGCATAGATTACATTGCTCATTGTTCAGCTGAAAAGTCTTCTATCTATTATTACTTCATGTAAAGGGGAATGAATGCCTTGTTTTGAGCCCCCACTTTGGAAGTCCTCTTTTTCTTGAACTCATATGTCTTCTAGCATTTTGAGGATTTTCGTTACAAATTGTTTAACACAAAAATTGTATTCTTAGTGTTTGTTTGCATCCCTTTTGCATTCATCCTTCCATTAAGAAAATTTGCATTCATTTAGTTTTTGTCTCATAGTTTGATTTTCGTTAAAATACATTAGATGACATTGCATTAAAAAGTGTTTTTTGAGATCCATCATTTAACGTAGATTACATTGTTTAATGATTGAAAACTAAAGGTCGCATTGAGTGCATTCTCTTTCATTAAAATCATGCATTAAGTAGATTCTCATTTCATTGAAAAATGCATTAAGTGCATTCTTATTCTTTCAAAAGAAAAAGGAAATTGCGCATAGATTACCATTGCATAGTTTTCAAAAAAGAGGATTTTGCATAGATTACATTGCATAATTTGCACCATTGAATGTTTTAGATTAATTTTGGGATAGTAAAAGTCATTTAGCTAGGAAAAAGTTTCGATTGCAGTATTACTGTTTGTTGCATCATTGTTTGAGACTCTTCCCTTAACTAGATAAAATTCATCGAATTGAAATATTTCTTTCCTCATATAGCTGCATATAGGAGATTGTAAAATGACATTCGATAGGACCTTGAAACTGAGACATAATTAAATATCAACCATAAAATTTATTCAATAAACCTAAGGAAGCATTGAAACCTAAAGCAAATATTTTAGAGGTCTAGGCTAGTGACGTGTTCTGGCGTCGTTAAACCTAGTACCTATCGTTCGCCATTTGGCTTTAGACAACACTAGTACGGACTTCTGCTCCCTGTATCATCACGTATATAAAGGGAGACCCTCATAGGTTAAAATCCTTTTTCCATAGGAAGTCGAGCCTGTCACCCTGTAACCATGATACACCAAACACAACATTCGGGGAGACTACCTGCATGTACATTAAGTCCTTGGTCATTTCTCTTTCATTTTATCGCCAAGGTGTATATGGAAGTTCACAGAAACTTGGTATACCCTCTTTCTTAGATCACCTAAGTAGTCATTTTGGTCTTTTCGTGACTCCTTAAAAAGAGAAGGGATCATTGAGCTCTTGTCCTTTCATGATCGTTTCAACCTGAAAGTGATAGAGTCATCTTTTGCCCGTTTCTCGACTCTTAAAATATGAAATGGTAGAGTTTTGTTTCAATGTTTAGCTTCTTCAAGCACAGTATCTTCATGCTTTACATCTTCCTCATCATTATGCCTTACCTGGCAACTTCCAGTCTTCTTCAGTTCTAAAATTGACTCTCCTTAAACTTGAAACATGTATGTCTCATCTTCATCAAAACCTGTGATCATAAACCAATTATCATAATTTAAAATATAAGGCCTCATTGCCTTTTCCTTCTCTTGCAACATCTTAGTATGTTTCTCTAAGTTTTCCTCTAACTCCTTTGTCAGAACATTAGTATGCCGATTTAAATTCTCCAAAGAACTCACGAGACTGTCAACTAGTTTCTCCTCCATATCATTTGTTTCAAGGATGTCTCCCTGCTTTGGTTCACAATAATGAACTCCTTCCCCTATAATGTCAATTTGGTGAACTCTTATTACCATTCTTACGTCCTTAATATCTTCGTTATGATTGTCATTCATGACAATTTCTTTGTCTTCCTTCTTCAACAATTTATCCTGAGTATATATCCTATGTTTCTCCAACTTTCCTCTTTGAAGGTCTAACTTTATATATAACTCAACAATTTCAATTGGAGTAGAATTTGGAAAATTTACACAGTTTTTAGTACCTTCACTTGTTATTGACCCATCATCAAATGGTCCTTCTTCATCTGCTAAATCTAAATCATCATGCTTAAAAATTCCAAACTCATTAGGCATAGTAAATACCTTTTCTTCATCTTCATTTCTTAAACCATGTCTGGTATTCCAATCTTCACTATTACCAGCCCCAATATTATGTCACATATTTCCATGAGACCTCTCTATCTCCTTTCATTTTTGGGATTTTGTTATCTTTGTCTTAATCTGAAGAGATTTCAGATTATACTCCTTCTTCTTAACTCTAAAGTTTTTTCATCATCCTGTGATGTACCTACAATCATACACAAATCATTATTTTTAAAGAAACAAGACCTTTCCATCTCATTTGATGCTTCAAACACCAAAATTTCATGATGTACTTTCTGGGTTTCAGCAGATCCTCTTTGCTATCACTTAACTCCTTTGAGCCTCTCCTTCTCCAGCAAGTCAATATGTTTCTTCTCAAGTTCCATGAACTTGTTTATCAGTTTTACATTCCATGTCTCCTGCAATAGCTTCCATATAACCTGTTTCCCCATCCTCTATCCATATATTTGGTATTCATTCTCTTTCTCTTGTAGGCATCCCTGTAGTACCTCTAACTATACTCTCATCACCGCAAGATTTCTCTCTCACTCCTCATTAATCGTCTTGCCTTTATGGCATTCTCTAGAACCTCTTCTATGACCCTCCATGGCCATCTTCCTCATGAGCTCATCCATGCTCAATTGGTGATCTGCAACATAGCCTTCTCTTGTAGCAATCTCCTCTTGCTACTCAATACCCTATAAATATTCCTCTCCGAACTTGATCTCTCTATAGGTACTCTCTCTCTTGGTTCACTCTCTTGAAACTTCTAGAGCTTCTTTTCTCCTCTAGCTTCTACACTCAGTCACCTCTCTTATTTATTCCAATCTCTAGTTGGATAGATTCATTGCCATCATCATCAAAAGCTCTACTTGTTCTTGGCTACAATCAACAAACATCTTCAAAAAATTTATTTCAATCAATAATTCATCATTAATTAACTGAAAACATGAATACCATACCTTACTGTCCAATTTTCTGAACACATGTTGCTGTTGTAGTTTATCTTTTCTGTCTGCTGACTTTACCTTTACCATTTGCATTTGTCACTATCTCTTCATAAACATTTTTCTCAATCTGTCCTTCAATAATCTGATATACTTTCTCTCAAAGTAGATTTTTCTTCTATTTCTTTACTCAATCATATTCAGATCTAATTCTTCTCTTCACTTCTGCTTTTCCACTCTGATTTCTGAAAACTCTTCTTGTTTTGTTCTCTTCAAAGAATTCTTGTTGTCCCGATTTCATTAAAACTTGTTCTTCGTTCACAAATTTGTTATGATAATTATGAAATAAAATAATTCCACAAGTATTTAATTATCTTCAAATAACAAACCCACTATGATTTCTCTTCTGCAGAGTATACCTACTCTAACTTTCCCCAAAATAGCTTTTACTGCTCTGATACCAAAAATGATGCAACCATAAGGCTGAAATTACCCACATAACCTTTATGGAGTATATACTTGTCCACTAATCCCATCATAAATAAACAAAACCCACTCTGAAGTCATAAACCATTATCATTTCTATACACACGCAAAAACTTTAATAAAAGTGGTTCTCGAGTTCAAAAATCAAAACTGCCAACAATACACTTTACCTTTATATCATGGTTGCCTTATTTACATTACCCATATCACATATGGTATTACCGAACCATATCTCATTCAAAATTAAACCATATCGCATAAACTATGCGCATTAACCTGTATATATCACAATTTCGCAAACTTACTAATTTCACAGATCGGAACATACTTTGGCACTTAGCACATATTCTACCTAGCCACTAAGTCTTTTATCACTCAGAAAGACTTACTCCTTAATTAGAATTCATGCACTCAATTAATTATTTCAAAGATATCACATTTGTTCAGTTATGGATCATGCAACACGTAAAAGAAACAAAACACAGTTTCCATTAATTCAATTCCTCATTAATCAATAAATGTACACATACAATAAAAACCTACTTACAATCTGGCTTTGGCCTGATATGCCTTTACATGGCCCCTTTCTCTTCCTCTCTCTCTATGCCCGTAGGCTTACAAATCAAATCTCCTATCTAAGAATGCTGATTTTTATGCCTTTGAGGCTTTACAATTATATACAAAAGGTTATGTAACCAATTATGGTTTAGATCCATAGGTTACTCAAAAAATCCTCTAAGTCGTCAATTAATTCCTAAAATATCCTCTTTATCCCTTGAGTATCTCAACATTCAACTAAATCCTAAGTATCCCCTCAAATCCACAAAATCATGAACTAATTTCTAATATACCATTAAAAATATTTTAGAATATCTCAATCCACAATAATCACTCATGTTCTCCTACCGTCGAGAACATTTATAAATATGCCTCCCAATATTTTAATTAAATCATATTCTTAAGTTCTCACATAAAATCACTCAAAACTTTGAAAATTACATTTATTAAATACTTAGGGAACCAAATTCCTTAAAAAAACAAGACCCCCTATATTCTACTAAATGTACAAAATTTTGGAACCATGATGCTCCTGCATCAAATACAAAGCTGGATTGGTAACAAAAGGTTATTCACAGGTGCTGGGAATTGATTTTGGTGATACTTTTTCTCTTGTTTCGTAGGTTACTTCTATTAGGTTACTTTTATCTGTTGCTACTGCATTTGATTTTTAGGTAGAACACATGGATGTGAAGACAACATTTCTTCACGGGGATCTAGAAGAGGAGATATACATGAAGTAACCCGAAGGATTTGCGGTGAAGGGTAAGAAAGAACTAGCATGAACGTTAGAAAAGACTCTGTATGGGTTAAAATAGTCACCAAGGATGTGGTATCAGAAATTTGATACCGATATACAGGTACTTGGCTTCATTAGAAGCAAAGAGGATCATTGTGTGTATTTTAAATTAATTGGTGACCGTGTTATTTATTTGGTCTTGTATGTGGACGATATGTTGCTAGTTGTAAATGACAAAGAAATTATCCAAGATTTGAAGACCCAAATGTTCTCCAAATTTGACATGAAGGATATTGGTGCTGCAAAATATATTTTGGGCATGGAAATTAAGAGAGATTGGGCAGAGAGGAAGCTCTGGTTAAACCAGAGGAAGTATGTTAGTACAATATTGCAAAGGTTCAATATGAAAGATAGTAAACTGGTCAAGGTTTCTATTCTTGTAGGTGTAAAGCTATCTACTGAATAGTGTACCAAGGAATAAGAAGAAGAGGAGGATATGTCTCGTGTTCCATATGAAAGTGCAGTGGGTAACCTGATGTATGAAATGGTCTATACTAGACCAAAAATTTCACATGCAGTTGGATTATTTATCAGGTTTATGTCAAAACCAGGGAAGGAGCATTGTACAACAGTGAAGCAGGTTTCCACATATTTTCATGGCACTAGTGATTATGGTTTGTGCTACCAGGGAAGACCAATATTGGACAGAGTTTTGGACATCTGTGATTTTGTTGATGCAGACTGAGTTGGAGATCTAGACCAAATAATATCTACAAGTGGGTACGTGTTTAGCCTATTTGGAGGTGTAGTCAGTTGGATGAGTAAAATACAGTATGTAGTGGCTATTTCAACTACAGAGGAAGAATATATGGCAGACATTCATGCAAGCAAGGAAGCAGTTTGGTTGCAAAGATTGTGTTCAAGTATGGGGTTTGTGCAATGAGCTATAAGGATAGACTGTGATAGCCAAAGTAAAATTTTCTTGGCTAAGAATCCTGCTTATCATTCAAAGACAAAACACATTGATGTTCAATATCACTTTGTGAGAGATATGGTTTAGGATAAAAATGCGTTTTTGATAAAAGTGGACACTTTGAACAATGTTTCATATGCATTAACGAAGTTTGTGAACACTCATAAGTTCTCTTGGTGTAGAGAAACAGTGGGTGTTGCGGGGCTAGACTAATGATTAATCTCTCTTATTCCCCCCTGTGGAAAGAAAAAAACAAGTGGGAGAATGTTGGGTGTGTGTTATATTCTTTTCGCGAATAGTCGCATGCGGGAACAAAAAATTGGACCCTATTTTAGGTGGGAGGACCCACCTATGGTTTTGTGCATGGGTTTGCACATGGTTTTGGGGCATGATGGTTTTCTACCCCTGGTATTTTGTAGATCCGATCAAGGGAGCTATGGTTATGTTCTAATTCATAGTTAATGGATTGGGCTTTATGAATGCTTTGGCATATATATATATATATATATATATCTGTGTGTGTGTGTGTGTGTGTGCGTGTTGTAACACTAAAAGGAATATAATGAAAAATCAGGATGGTAGTCTCGATTTGGGATCCAAGGGAAATTCTATATGTATATATTTTTATGTTTTATGCTCTCACTATTGTTTATTTTTGTTTTTTAAGAATTCGTTTGCAGATAATTTATGTACATGGTTAAAACCCACAAATATTTTTGTCAACCCACATGAACAAACTCCCATCACATGCGATTAGATTCAAATTTGTTTTTAGGCATATCAAAATGTCGACTCATTAGGATATTGGGGTTCCATGTAATTTTTTTTCATAGCATAGATAGAATCTCAAGTGATGGAAACTCCTCTATGTCAAATATTGTCATTGGCTATCAGGTTTTGATGTATTTAAATTTCTAAACTTATTCACATTGGAAAAACAAGTTACAAATCATTTTATACAAGTTTTCCTAGTAGATGAAAAATTTCAAGTCCTAATAGACATAAAATATTCTCTTCAAGTAAAATCTATTCCTCGAGATATTGGGCTATCAAGCATTGGATATTTCTTGATTCAATACTCTTAAAATGGTTGTTTCCTAATCTTGTATGTGGAACGTTATTGATGGAACCTTGAAATGTTATGATTTAATGAGTTTAGGATATTTGGTGATGAATATTTTGGGCATTGGTTGACCATGGTTTTAGAGTTTCGAGAGACTAGGAATAACACCTTTTAATATAAAATACCAAACATTTTTCTGTCACCTTAATAATATAAATTTTATGTAGGAGACCCATTTCTTGTCAATTAACATTTCACGTGTTGTGTGTCAGGAAATCAGAGTTTTAGAATTCAAAGCTAAAATAGGATTACAGATGACCCAGCTTGAGATGGGAACTTTGCCACACTGGGAAACCTTTGTCTAATCAATGACCTTGGAAAAAGTGCTTCTTCTACTCAGTTTTTTTATTCAACCTCGATATTTGTACATTTTGACCCTTTCCTTCCCTTAAATATTTCCATTCCATTAATGCCTTTTGTTGATAACCCAAAGAATAAAATTGATCTTTTAATGCAGAAACAAAATTCGACCAAGAAGAAAGGATATTTCCCAAGTTTTTTTTGCCTTTCGGCGACTTTCTCTCCCACCAAACAAGAGTGATTCCACTCAGCCAAAGGGATGATAATTGGATCTTTGCATCATCCTCCTCAATTTGTTGAATCTGGAAATACACCTTGATCTATTTAATCCAAAATTTAAGTTTCTTTGCATTACATTCTCCATTATATGTGGGAAAATTAAAATTTACATCTAGCTTAAAAAACGGTTTCTTAAATGTATGTATATGATGCATGTTAGAATTATGAAAAGAGGAAGAAGAAGAAGAACCTTCACTATTGGATGGAGAGGGAGGCGGTTCTCATCCTCTGCCTTCATGGTGTACCGATTTATGATCCTTGGGCTCTTTCTTGTCATGCTTGATTTTCTTCTCATATTCTGCAAATAGCTTGTCAACTTTGTATGCCATGTTGAATAATATATTGCGATAATTTTTTTCTTCTTCTGCTTGTGCATCCTCATCTTCCATGCTCCTTCTTTGTGGTGCACACCCCACTTTAGGATCAAAGGAATTTAGTTTCCCTTCACCTTTTTGGAGCTTGTTCCTGGTTAGCATATACTGATGCAACTCACATCAAGAAGACCTGCCCCGATACCGAACTTGATCCAATATCTTTAACTTCAAGGATGCATTTAAAATTTCATATGAAAAAGCATCTTAACCAAGTAACTTAAACCACATGAAAAGAAGTGGAAAAACATAAGAAAACTTGAGATAAAAAACAAAATGATTTGATTGCATATTTCACCCAATGTGGGCTACATCTTCGGGCCCTGCTCAATAGTGGGGAGGCCTTATTTTATTAAGTGACATCAAACAAATCAGTTACAATAAAATTTACAAAAATGACCCTTATACCTCCAATCTGGATGATGTCCTGAAAATCGAGAGCTGGGCTGGAGAAATGGTCATCACCATTGAATTCATGTCGCAAAACTGTGCAAAATCGACTATAAATTTGTCGAATTATGACTCAGACACCTTTTGACCTCTAAGTGAATATTTTTAGAATCTATTGATACCATTGCTCAGGGTTCCACACCCATGCCGCTTAGGGTTCTACCCATCCTTTGTTGTTCCTCTCTCCACTCATAAGATCAGCAAGTTTAAATATTATAATTCGGTGGAGACTCCAATGTATGGGTTGTTGGCCCAACGGTGGAGTCAGTAAATAGTAGGGAGCCTGCATAGGTTCAAAACCCACCCACTCCAACTTGGCATGATTTTTTATTTAAACTTGGTAGGAGGTAGCTGTTGTGACCTATGGAAGTTAAATATATGGCACGATTATGTTATTATATGGTATGGTTTCGTTTGAGCATTAGGTGGGTCCATTGGGGGTGGCCTGCCCACACCCCCCCCCCCCCCCACACACACACACATATATATATAATACAATTTTGGGTTTAGCAGTTCCATCAGGGGTGGCTCGTCCACTCCAAACACTATATATCTAACAAAACCATTGAGGGGTTACGGGGGTGGCGGCCCGCCATGTCTATTTTTTTCCTTTTTTTTCCTTTTTTTATTATTTGTTCACAAAAATATGCCAGGAGATAAGGGATATTAGGGAAATTGAGTAGGTGAAAAATTCATCGGTTTTGGTGGTTATATTTCATGCGTCGGGACGCTACCAAATTTTTACCTCGTTATGGATGCCACTTGGCCAAGTATGACTACAACTTTGACTAGCTATAACTTGAGCATACGAACTTTGATTTGAGTAGCATTCACACCATTGGAATCAGAACGTCAAGCACCATGATCTGGTCTTGGTTTCACTTCCATCTGATGAATTCTATTTTTGAGCTGGTTTCAAGGCCACTTGTATTTATGGATCCTCCTGGATCACCCACGTTGTTGGGTGCACCATTATTCTTTGTACTAAGTTATCTAGAAGGGTATGGGAATTAATCCCACGTGTCAATGAGATTATACACACACAATAAAGGATACTTTTTTTGACAAGTAGGTCTCGCCTCTTCTAGTTTCCATCCTTCCTTATGGTGTTTCAACTCTCTCTCTCTCTCTCTCTCTCTCTCTCTCTCTCTCTCTCTCTCTCCATCAGACTCCCATTTGGTTTCTCGTTAAAGTAAACATATAATGTATTTCGTTCATACATTGTGCTCCTAACACTCATACATTTGGGGGAAATCTGTTATCACCCAAAGAGTGATCACCTAGCTATTTTTCACTAGGATAATCAAAATGTGCCATGTGGTATGGGTTTTACACATTAAAACCCATTTTCACCTTAGGAAATAATTTAGAGTTCCTAAATTATTTCTGAAAATAACCCAAAATCCATAGGAATAATTAAATAAATTATTATTTATTTATTATTCCATTGAAAAAATTATTAAATGAGTATTTATTCAGTATTTCTAACCACATTACCCACAAATAATTAAATAAATCGTTATTTATTTATTACTCCTTAATCATCACACATTCCTCCTATGAAATAATTATTAAATCATTATTTAGTAATCATTACGCAGTAATATGACTCTAAGGCCAAGTGATATGGGATAATCCCAACACGAGCTTCCGATAAGAAATTTGCAAGGCCCAAAAAGCTGTGAAAATTTGTTAGAGTGGTTGGGGTTGGGCAATCTCGAATGATTTGGATATTAGTCAGATCCACATGCAAACCACGCTCATCTATGATGTAACCCATATATTGGACTTCGCTCATGCCAAATGTGCATTTCTCCAGGTTGGCACTCAATTTGTGTTGAGGAAGGGTTTGAAGGACCTGTTGAATGTGTTGAAGTGTTCTTCCCAACTCTTGTTGAAGATGAGGATGGCATCCAGATAAAAAACCATGAACGAGTTGGTGAAGGGCCAAAAGGTGTCATCCATCATCTTTTTTTCTCAATTTAATAGTCTTAAATTGTTACATGAATTATCAACCATGATTAGTAGATTGATGAAGTGTAAGTGAACAAGCCTTTAATTATTTAAATTGAAATTTATATGATTGAATTCATTATTGATATTAATTCTATGAAATATGAACACACTCTTATGAAAATGATATCTAAATAAAACTCAAAGAGAAAACAATTAAACTATTTGTCTAGAAAATCAACCTCACACTTCCAAAAATAAACTTAATTCTTGAAACTCTTCAAACTCTATTGCATGTCTATCATTCTATTTTATAAGGAAACTTGAATCTACGGAACACACTCTTGCATGAATAAACGGAAGCCTTGCTGAAAAAAATTGCACTCTCTTAAATTTATAAATCAACCATGAATGCAAATTATAAATAAAAATATGCTTTATAAAACTGAATCCTAAATTAAATATAGAATTCTATCAATTATCACTAATGCTAAATTCAATCCTATATATTTTTGAAATGACTAATGAATCATCAATCAAGTTCTACTATGTAATCTAAGATTGGTGAAAGGAAAAAATGTTCTAACAGATGCATCTACTTATCAATAGCAATGAAATGAATTGAGTTATATGAAAATCGAATGAGGAACACAATTGATAAACTGAAATAAATAAATAATTAAATAAAATAATAATAAATAAATAAACTAATAATAATAATAATAATAACCTTACTACTTGAAAGGGCCCTCCACAAGCAAATGGTTTTGAATCAATATCGACACTTAGCCATGCATTTGAATTGAAATGTATTCCTTTATAATTAAAAATAGAGTTTTAGCAATTCACTGTATGCTTCAGAAAATTAACCTCCTCTCTTTGTTTCAATGGAAAGTGTATATAGGGGTGAGAATGTAACTTCGTGGAGATTCATATGGCTAAAGATTATAACTGGTTGGACACCTATTTCACACGAATTTGATGAAGCAAGGTCCATTCCAACCATTTCTTCCTTGACTGGGCTTTAATTGACACATGGGTGCATTGTTTGATCATGCAACCTATAAAATAGGCTCAAAAGAACCCGAAATATCTCCCAAATCGTATCGAATTCAGGAAAATTTCTCATGGAGAACTTTATTGGGCCCATTGGGAACAAAACCCATGTTTTTTTTTTCTTGAGATTCACTTTCATTTTCTCAAACAACGCGTTTGAAGTTGACTGGTCAAAACTGCTACGTTTTTCCCTTAATCTTTGCCTACATGTCAACATGTGCGAGTTGGGTGGATTTTGATCAATCAAAATCCATATTGGAGCCTCTAGAAACAATTTGCATGTGTTGGATTCCATTCTAGAGTGGGGATACTACCTCAACCATGGAGGTAGCTATGAAAACTTGACAAATCTGCAAAAACTTGAACTTGCTAAACTTTCATTAGTTAAAAACATGAAAAATTCTTCTTAATCTCCTAAAAAAAAAATGAAAATGATGTTAATTAACCACTTAGACATATAGATACACATCATGAAGAATTATTGTAAAAATGGTAGCAAGGGAGTGAAATGGTGCAATGGATAGTTGGAAGTAATGGCTTAATCAATGAAAAAGACAAGTGTAAATGATAACAAATCAGCAACTCAACAAGCCTCATAAAAGTAGCAAGGGAATTTTTTAACCCAAAGGGCATAACCAACCATTCAAAAATGCCTTCCTTGGATTTGTAGGCAATCTTCCATACCTTTGTGGGCTCTATTGGACTTCAGATCGATCTTTCTAAAATACTTGCCCCCCTTGATGTTGTCTAGAAGGTCATCAATCTGTGGGATTGGATACTTGCTCTTGACAATGATTTTTTTAGTGCCCGATAATCAATGAAGAGCCTCCAAGTCCCATATTTCTTTTATACAAGTACAATCGTGCTCCCACAAGACGAGGAACTTGGTCAGATGTGCCATTAGGGGAATTTTGAGGTCTAAAATGGGCCTCCTAAGAAAAATGTACAACCAAAATAAAATTTATAAGAACCAACAGGATTCAAGATGATGATGTCAACCATGGGGGATGATTCACCATTTTTTGAGTAAAAAAGTACAAAAATTAAAAAACAATAAAACAATAAAACTACTTGTTCAACTTATATATTAAACTTATCTCCCTAATTTTTTACTCAAATTTTGAGCAGGAGTACTCTATGGATGAAAATTTTAATTTATCATCTAAGGTGTACCCATGTTTCATACTTTAGATGGACCTTGCTACACTAAAATTTTGAAATACATGAAAAAACATGATTACAATCACGTTTTTCATGTATTTCTAATTTTTTGTGTAGCAGGGCCAGTAGAATGTATGCAACATGGGTACTCCTTGGATGAGGAATCAAATTATGTATCCAACAGGTGTTACCGCTCGAAATTTGAGTAAACCCATACGGAGATAAGTTGAAAATACGAGTTGAAAAAATAATTATTTTTTTCCCTCTAAAATTTGATGATGTAATCTAATATTATTTTATTATTTCCACTATTATTCTATAATTTCCTTATGAGGCCCATTTTAGACCTCCAAATTCCCCTAATTCCTTTTTGCAGCAAATCTTGGATTTGCAGCTTGATCACAATGTATGATGGCCATGATCATATAGACGATCACAATGTATGAAACATGTGGTAATGAGTTCATGCCGTTTTATGTTTCCCTATTGCTATCCATGAGTATATAAAAAACATGCGCTCTAGAAGCTCACTCTCAAGTCCAGTATGGCCAAAGGCACAATTAATTATTTCTCTAAACTATTGGGTTAAGGAATATTTTTAGCTCCCACAATTTTAACAAAGCTCTATAGCACTTTTGACACCCCTTTTTTTTAAACTAGTAACTCTTTACCATGGCTTCATAGATTTGAATCATCTTCATCTTGAATATTAATAATTTGTCGAATATGTTGGGGGGTTGTACCCCTGATTATGTGAGCGATGGATTTACATGTCAAGTTCAAAAGACTTGTTATACACAGATAATTGTGTGCCACTACGACATTCATGTTGAATCATTGAAATTCACCATTGTTCAGAATCTTCGTATTCCAAGCCTGCCTCCAGGGCACACCTAGTGTTGAGAAGTTGAATCATCCTCATCTTGAATATTGAGAATTTGACGAATCTGTTCAAGGATCTTGGGATGACTTAAAAATTCAATAATATTATAAGTATGACACATTTTAGGGAAATGATAAATGATATGGGTAATGGTGGGAAAATATAAAAGGTAGTGTTTTTCATCCTCCACCCTCTTAGTATGCAAAGCTAACAGATTTTTTCATCTGAGGGACTCTCGGGTGTAGACAACACTCCAGTTTCACTAGGAACCTTATAAAAATTAGTTCTAACCTTAGCCATGTTCATGTTTTTCTTAGAGGAGGTCAAGATAGAAATATAATACTCGTTGCCAATGTAACATCTCCATTTTCACAAATTTTTTTATTTTTTTCAGTACTAACACTAATTTCCTTCTAAGGTAGATTATTGTTCATCACACTTTGACGTACTTTCACCACCAAAAGTACTTTGATGTACAGCTACCTCTTTCCATTTATCTATTTATTTCTTGTACTGACATTCAACTTGATTTTATCATTACTACTTCAGTTATCAAATCTCCATTTATCAAATCTCTGTAAAATCTATATAATTATAATTCTAAGTTTGGGGAGTTTTCCATAACTTATTCTCCATGGAAAAATTGTATTTAATAGTTAAATTATTTTCCTAACTATTAATAACAATTCCCTACTTACCATTAACACCTAAATTTGACTCTTTGCAACCACTCTATTTCCACTGCACAACTATGTTTTATAACATATACCTACATATTTCATTACCCAAAAGGATATAATTATAATATATGGATAGAGCCCTCTATACGAATTCCGTTAAGGTCTTAAGGAAGTAAATGTATCTTTGCATACTATGTTATATTTAACATATAATGTTTATCCCTCCCCTTACCATGTGGAATCGATCATACAGTCTAATCTTGATCATTCATGCCTTTAAATTTGATGTCATGATAGTTAGTGAATAAAGATCTAACTAAACCATTTAATCTTGGCATATCAATAGTTAGGCAGAGAATAAAATGAGCTCATAAGTTTAATATAAGCCATTGGAAGATATAAGGTTAGAAATAATTTAGTTTTATTATCAAAAGAAAATAAAAGGGTCTACAAGCTCAAATGCACCCAATAAAGAAAATAAAATGATAGGATGAATAAAGGGTAGGTAGGATACTTTCAAAAGTTATGGATAGCATCATTTGGTTTATTCGTTATCACTAATATCCTTCTAACACCTTCCCCTTATTCTAAATACCTCTTTCCTCTCTTGGAAACCATTTCCCCTCCTAAAAACCCTTTCCCCCCTCCTGAAAACCCTTTTCCCCTTTCAAAAACCTATTTTCCTTGCTAAAACCCCATTTTTCCCTTGACTAACTTTACGTTTTTCATAAAAAAAAAAAACCCACTTTTTCAATAGTTTTAAATGCAAAATATATTTCAGGCCCCACTTTGAAATAACCCTCCAACTTTATATATTTACTCACCCCTATCTCATTCTACAAATCTGCATATATATTCCCAACCCCTTTCATTTAACCCTTCCACATAATATATTTCTTAACCCCCCACTTAAATAATCCCCGACCCCCTTTTCTGTGTTACCTTCCACATAACATTTATCTCGACCCCACTTTCATTTTACCCTTCGCCTATCTATTACCCGAACCCAATTCCTTTGAAAAACCGAAAATGCGTTGGTCGTTAGATCACCACCAGCTAGATCTAACAACCAATAAAGCTTTTCGCACCCCCCGACATACGATATTTTAAACCAATGGGGGGGTGTGAAATGGGTGGTTTTATCCACCCCCTCCCTTGCCACGCAGCGCCACTATATTTTATCACACCCCCCATTCCCCAAACCGCCAAACTACTTTTTATCGTGCGATAATGATCCGGTTTTATTCAGGAATGCAACAGAACACACATATAACCATAAGCACACAGATACAATGAAAATAATGCTTCATTTTAATAATAAAAGAATGACTGAAATAATCTTACAAACATAATGGAAACAAGCTAGGGTGCAGATAGCATATCTCTGAGAAGAGATGTGGCGTACGCAGGCCTTTGAACTATGTTACATTGAGGCTCGAAGTCCTATTATAGGCATAATGGAAATGGATGAGCTAGGGTACTGGTAGCGTATCCCTGAGAAGAGATGTGATGGCTACCAGCCCCTGAACTATGTTACAATGAGGCTCGAAGGCATATTTATTGTTGAGAAACAATGTAAAACCTGAAATGTACAAAAACCTAGCCTTAGGAGATGAAGCACCAAAATTGAGGGCCCCGTTTGGGTAAATTGGTGTTTGAACTTTCTGGGGATGTAACTTTGGCATCCGATCTCCGTTTGACGTGCTCAATAGCTCATTAGAAATATCTTTCTAAGGAATAAAACTTTTGGTGTAAGTAACATCAATTCGTGGACCCATGTTGCTCCTGGTTTTCCCCAAAAACGTCATTTAGGACCTCAAAATGGTTCCGGAAGTTCAAGACCCGAAAAACTGCTAAATACAGTAAGTTGTGCTCCAACTTAAAAATGGAAAGAACTAATGGTTGGGGTTAGAATGGAAAAGGTGGGTGGCCACCAATATCCACCTGGATCATTAAGTCCCCAAAACGGCTCTAGGAGTGTAGGACTCAAAAACTTGCTAAAAATAGTAAATTGCTGGAAGTGAAAAGTTGCAAGAATTGATTTTGTGGGTCCAAATGGAATAGGTGGGAGGCCACCGATATCCACCTGGATCAAATAAACCATCCAACCCATGCGATAAACCACTCATAATTTCAAAAATTAATAAAAAAATAGAACCCCCGCGCCATGCAATAAAGTCTCAGTTTTCAAAACTAATAAAACCTTGTCCTTTGCAGTTATTTCTGTATTTTTTTTTAATTTCAAAAATACTAAAATCCATTTTCGAACAGAACTGAAAACCTGCTCGCGCTCCCTGAAAACCTTTGTTTTTATTTACAATTTTTTATTTTGCAAGTGATTAGCAGAACCAGGAAATGGATAATAAGTTTCATACAAGTTCCAACCTGTTTACTCCATACTTATAGGATATGAATTCGAAGGTTTTTTACTCAGCAGAAGATTATGTACAACAATAGAGCAGAAAGAAATAATTGAAATGAAGAAAATTATTGCTACTAGGGATAAAACATCTACACCAGCAACAAAAAAGTTCATACTAAGTGCTCTCCATGAGACATTTTTATTTTTCATGAAGTTAAAACATGTATTTTTAGTAAAAGACCACTTTTACTAAAGACATAGAAACAAGATGAGTTTTACCACAGGATAATGAAAGTCAAATCCCAGATGAAGGAACACGAGAAGATTAATGTGATTTACTATGACAGGTTAAAGAAAGACAGATGAAATAGCATACAGGTAAAAGAAAACGCAGATGAAATAAGACAAATGAAAAAAAGACATATGAAAACAAAGACAACATGAATGCAACAAACAGATGAAAATAATCAAAGAAAACAGGGACATATTTCAGTCAGTTACTAGGTGTCACTATCTTCTTGCATGAAGATATTTTATTTTCCTTAAATAAATCCTAGTTAGTTGACAAGATATTTTTGTAATAATTTGTATAAATAATTCATCATTTCAAATTATTGAGGGTGGATTTATGAATAATTCCATAGCTGACTGATCTATTCCTAGAGGGTTATTGTACCATTTCCAGTTGACGGACAAGACAAGTTATAAATAATTTCTTTACAGGATTCATGTGTTGAGATATCTTAGTGAAGTATATATTTCAATTGTTCATGTTATTTTCTTAAGTATTTCATAAACTTTAATTTGTTCTAAATTTATGTGTTATAATAGGAATTTTACTATAGAATTTTTTTAAATACACTCTACTTCGAACTTTTATACATTTGTATGTTTTATTCTGATATCTGCTTTAGAGAATTCTTAATTTCCCTCTGATCCCGATTATCCTCCTTCACCTTCCTTCATTATCTGGTTTAAGGAATTCTTAATTGCTCCTTGATCCTGATTGAAAAACCACTTCACCATTCAGCCTTGAGATCTGATTTTTCTCACCTATCCTGCCCTATAAACACTTTCTTTATAAATTGATCTTGTTATGTTTTTAAAGCATTTGACTACATAGCCCAATGTAAAATGGAAAAACACCTATCCATCTAAATCATTAATTCCACCAACCATTAAATCAAAATCAATCCAAAACAAGCATACATAACTAACCTAAAATTTATTAAACAAACAAATTAAATCATTAAGAGAGAGCCCTCTCTGAGCATTAGGAAGGCTAGGTCCTAATCTCCAAAAGTGGATGATAGTTACCTTTGATATTTATTTTTAACGCCTAGAACAACTCTTGGAAATTTCGGAGTGATAACATATTGGCGACCATACTGGGGAGATTCAGTCCTCAGTTAAAATAAATCTTAAAGGAAACAATTTTCCTCATTTTTCACATTAAGGTTTTAAAGAGTTGTTGAAATTATCATACTAAGTTAAAATTATGGCTTCTAAAATAATATATTATACCGGGGCTCATCCTGATCCATAGCCTACTATGATTGTTGATGATCCTGATAGAATTTTAAGAAAACCTAAAAAAGTAGAAATTCTAGGAAGTAGTGGTCAATTAATCAAATCAAATTCACTTCCTAAAGAGTTATCAAGCATACATTATATTTAATTTGATTTATCATTTGAGCATTCTTTATTTTGAACAAAATCTTAAAATTCAATCTATAATATTGTAATAGACCCTAATTTTATTCAATTTATTGAATCAAAGAAAGAAAATATACAACTTGATTTAGGTCAACAGGTTCTAGACACTTTTGACAAACTTGATGTTTTGACCTCAAATTTGATAAAATATACAGACAAAGCCTATTTTCAACAATCAGTTGAATTAGCTTCCCTAACTGCCGCTACCCCTAAGCATTCTACAGTACCTTCTGAAACTGTAAATACAGCTTTATTTAGTATGCCCTCAACTATAATATCCGCCACAGTTAATTCTACAGGATCATTCATACCTACACTTGCTCTCCAACTTAACGTTTCAAGCTCATCTTCAAGCATTCCAAGATCATATTCAAGCATTCCAAGTTCATCTTCAAGAACTTGAATTTCATCTCCAAGAACCACTACTTTACCTCCCAATCAAGCTAGAATCTTAGCCATCACAGCCAGATATGCCCCTTTGGCCTTACAAGCCCCTTTACATGCTATGCCACAAGATTACCAGAGTAAAAATTTTCAGTTTGATGGTACTGGTTAATATACTACTCAACAACATGTAAATAAAATGACATATTATTTTGAATTACATGAAGTTGATGAAGTTGATGTACAAATGAGATTATTTTCACAAACATTAGCAGGAGATGTTAAAAAATGGTTTAAATATTTACATGCTAACCATATAGTTGATTTAGCTTCTTTCCATAAATTGTTCATAAATAGATGGTAAAGAAATAAAATCCCTCTATAGATATTATCTGAATATGAAAACATTAGGAGATCTCCTAATGAATCTATTCAGGATTATTGTACTAGGTTTAACAATATTTACAATGCAATTCTAGTCAATATCATACCTCCACCAAACTTGGCCCTAATCAAATTTCCAGATTGCTTTGATGCTAACATGTCCTATGAATTAAGAGAAAGAAACCCTGCAAATTTAGAACAAATTCAAAGTGATGCAGTTAGTGTAGAAGCTAACTTACTAGATAAAAGAGCTAGGATGAGGAATGAAAGGAGAGTGACCATTAAGGAAGAACCATCCACATCAGATGCTAAGATAGATAGTTTAGTTAAAATTGTAGAAAGATTAATGTATAGATTAGAGAACATGGAAAGAAAACCTCAGTGGGAAAATCAACAAGGTCCCAAAATTAGAAACCCCAAATTTAGGAAAAATCATAATACTGGTAAATCAAGAGAAGTTGTACCCGATCAACAGATTAGACCACCTTTCGAAGAAAACTATGCTAAAATTTCACAACAAAATCAAGAAGACTAGGACACCCAAATAAATTTAATGGGAGTAAACAATGAAAATATTGTTTTTCTTACCTAGGAAGAACACGAATTATTCATGTTGCAACAATCACAATTAGAATCTGGAGAGTCCTTTGACTATAAACAAGGCTATGAATATGTTACCTACGAAGTTCATAAACAGTATAGAATTAGAAGCAAAAAGAACACAGAAGCTCCTATTAAGAAATCGGTCCAAACCCAAACTAAGAAAATAGTAGAAGCTCTTGTGACCAAAAATCTATAAACTATCCCTAGAGAAACTGAGAATACTTCTAGCCCAAATATTGTAGACATAACATCAACTGCTACTCAAACTTCAACCGCTACTCAAAAAGTTCCAGACAATAAAGTTGAAAACAAAACAGTTAACACACAAACTGAATTACCAACTGTTGATAAAGAAGACAAACACACACAAGCCATAATTGGTAAATATGAAATCATTCAATTAGGCAAAAATAAAATTCCTTTCAATATAAAAATTAAGATAGCCAAATTAAAAATACCAGTTCCTTTAATATAGCTGGTGAAAAATGTTTCATATAAGGCCCAAATCACTGAAACATTAAACATAGGAGAAGATGAAGATGTTGTTAACCTCAATGATGATAAACGTGAGTTATTATTTGGTCTTGAAGTTAATGGAAAACATCAACAAGGGAGTGTCCCTCCATTTTACATTAGCTTAAACATTCATGATAAAATATTACATAATGCTATGTTGGATTCAGGAGCATCTCATAACTTAATGCCTAAAGCAGTCATGGAAAAATTAAACTTATACATTACCAGACCATAGAAAGACCTTTTTCTATTTTGATTCTAGTCAAGTTAAATGCCTTGGCCTGATAAAAGACCTGCGTGTAACTCTAGTCTAGTGCCTAGCTGTTTTGGGAAATGATACCCTAAAGGTCTTGGGTTGATAACCTTCATAGATCAAGGGCATGCCATCACAAGAAGGACTCACTTAAACCAAATTTTATGCTAATAACTAGAAACTACAAGTTACAGAACTTACCTGGATATCCCTCAGTTGAAGTAGATCTCGCAGGGTGAAAACACCCTGCAAAAATTTGTGCTCCAAAATCTGTAAACCAGCGAAGAATGAACACAGAATTCTTGTTGTACATCATATATATGTTCTATATGTTAGTGGAAATCATGTATAAAATAATAAAAACAATATTAAATGTTCAATTAATGATCATTAAACATGTATAAAATATAATTTACACGTAAACATCAGGAACAAGATGGCTTCTTCTATTATTAATGACATGTATAGTATGTAAACATGAAGAGATCACTTGAAATCTTCCATGGCCTTCGAACATACCATCCTCTAGATCCACCCAGCCCTAGCCTCTCAAGATTTCTTCCATGATGAGTGCACAATGGATTTCATATAGGGTGATGAACATCTCAAGGAAACAAGGGTTTCCTGAATATATATAGGAAGTGCAAGAGGCATGGGAATGTAGAAATTTATTAATACTAATAGTATTACTAGATTCTGGTGATCTAACAAATTAATCTTATATTAAATACATAATCCTTCCACTTAATTCTTTGCGGAAATTCAATCGCCAATTGCAAACACATATGAATCAGATCAATCGCATATAAACATAGTTGTTTAATGGGAAAGATTAAAGCTAAAAATCCCAACTATCATAAATTATGTATATCAATGGATCATGTAATAATATCATAAAAAGCTTAGTAGATCAAGCTCTTAGTACAATCAACAATCATTACACACTGTCATGCAGAAATTTGCATATCTATGCACCAATTTCTTGCCTCTTGGAAGCCTGCCTCCATTGCGCAATCCACGCTGAAGAAGAACCTTGAATGAATTCGAACTTACCTTGCCTTGACTATGCAATACTCATAGGCATCTCCAATGTGTGTGTAGATTCATTGAATGCATCGCTATAGTCACAACAGATAGTCCATCTCACCCTTTCACCTATCGCTCCACTGGGTCTGTACTGGATCTGACATGCAAGTAGTTAACTATTGTATTTATTTAGTTGCAAGTAAGACACTATTTGTGAATTAATTAACTAATTAATTCACTCATATTTCACTATTGTATGTTCAGTTACAACTAGCACAACTGAGTTTAACTCACTGAACTAAGTTAAACTAAATAACAACCCACATAACTACTCTTCCAACTCTGTTACAACATACCACTGTCATTTATAACAAAGTCCTCCATGCATGAGTCACCAACCAACCTTGGAATTTGAAATTCCTTCAATCAACTCATTTTCCACATTAGTTAACTCAAATAAGGTTCTCCAAGAGAATAAGTTACTATTTATTGTTTGATTATTATTAAGGGCTATTAATAAATGACATGCATTCTAATTTTAGACAAGCGATCTATAAATAGACTTCACCCATTCATCTAAAAATAGGAAATCATCTAAAAATAGATTTTTCTCAACCATATAGAATCAACCTCCTGCTAATTTTAGATTTTTCTCATCATGTCTATTTTTAGACATACACCTTAAAATAACTTGTGTGGGCCCCACCTAGTTTAGGTGTTGATTTTTCACTAGGATCAAGGATGATGTTTCTGGATGCCTCTTTCACTGTTTCTTGTTGCAATATTAAACAAGGAATATATCAGACTTGGATAGGGCTCCAACAACATATTATATCTATATTTCTCTCTCTTCCTCCCTTAGGCCATTCCCTTGAGGGGCTTTTATACTCCCTCAAATTATTTTTTTATAGTTAGGAACAGTTACGCCATGGGCTGGGGTGGTTAAGTTACTGGAACAACCGTAAACCCTACCTCAAAATAGGGAAAAATATATATATATTTAATGATTAAAATGGCATACATGGTTCTCATACGGACTTTCGCAGTATGCATGGAAAAGTCCAGGCAGAGTTGTAGAAATTATATAACTTATGTGTTATATATCCAAGATTCTCCTGATCACACACTATTTTAACTTAATTCACAATGCAAAATCTATTCCACTATTGATCATCACATGTGGAAATTAAATCAATTGCAATGCACACATGAAACCATAAAAATTCACACACATTAACACAGTTGTTTCATGGGAAAGCCTGAAGCTAAAAACCCCAACTATCTGTATATAATATACGTCATAGAGATCATGTAAAAATCCTCATACAAAGCTAATCATATCAAGCTCTCAATACAATACAATTTCTACACACTAATCAGGCCCGATCTTGCAAATCCATGCACCGATCTTTACCACCTGCTAGCCTGCCTCTACTACGCAATCCCTGCTAAAGAATGGCTCTAAATGAACTTGAATTCAACAAGCTTGCACTGTGCAATTCTCATTGGCATCTCCACTCAGTGTTGGATGCAATCAATGCATCACTATAGTCACAACTGATAGTCACACTTGTTCTTTCACTTACCTCTCCACTGGTCTCCACTGAAACTTCCCATGCACTTTAGTTAATTGATGTATTCTTCAGTTGATTAATGAGTTATTATTTAGTGAATTAATTAACTAATTAAATCACACCACTCTCACTAGTGTATCAATCAGTTAGACTAGATACAACTAGCTCAACTGAGTCTAACTAAGTTAAACTGAATACAACTCCACCAACTACTTTTATAACTCCACCAAACTCTGTCACATGAGTTCTAACTGAAGTCCTCATGCATTAGCTCCAGTAAACCCTTAGGAATAGCGTAATTCCTGCTGTCAACTATTGTGCCACATCTGTGCACTTAATTGAAGTGCTCCAAGAGAATAAGATAATGTTTAGAGTCCAAATATTATTAAGAGCTAATAATATTCGACTTCCCTATTTTTAGGATAGGCAGTCTAAAAATAGACTTCGACCTATAGGTCCAAAAAATAGAGTCTCATCTATTTTTACCAACATGACCAACCATCCACAAATAGTGCATCCGCAACCTTCATAGAATATGATCAACATGACTAAAAATAGACATAGTATAAAAATAGATTTCACCAAAAATACCCTGCGGGCCCACTTAGTGAAGGCGACTTCTTTCCACTAAGCTCATCATCTTGTTGCAATCTCAACATTCCCTCTCAACAAGACAGGGATTATCTGCCACCCCAATCCTGCCTATATGGTATTCGAATTTGCTCCTGGTTAGCACCTTCGTCAAGATATCAGCATCCTGATCCTCCGTAGGAATGTAAGAAAGTAACATGATCTTCCGTTGTGGCCACACCCCCGATATGATGGTATCGGATGTCAATATCATAACCGAACAAACCAACCAAGATCTTCCTCATCCATATAGCCTCGCATGCAGCCAAACTTGTTGCCATGTACTTGGCCTCCGCTAAATTGAGTGCCACAGATCTCTGTTTCTTGCTGTATCAAGAAAATGCTATAGACTCGATACTGAAAATCCCTTCAGATGTGCTCTTTCTATCCATTGGGCTCCCTGCCCAATCTGCATCCGTGAAGCCATGCAACTTCACCTCATTCGACTGTCTGTACCATGATCCATATCCCGATGTGCCCATGAGATACCTTAAGACATGATTTCCTGCCTTCCAAAAGAGCTTGTAGGCTTAACCATAGCTTGTGAAAGTTGGTTAACAACATAGCATATGTCCGGTCGTGTATTAACTAGATACATGAGCGAACCAACCAACTGTCGATAAATAGTGGCATCCACTACCTTTGCCAATGTAGCATCCTCTTTCCTCCAACCACCAGGAAGAGGAGTGTCTATAGGCTTGCAGCCTTGCATGTGAAACTTCTCCAGTATCTCCCAGGCATACTTTCCTTGAGACACAAACAGTCCACCCTTCCATTGCCAAATTTCCAATCCCAGGAAATAATGAAGGAGGCCCAAGTCCTTCATCTCAAACTCCTTTGCAAGATCTGCCTTGCATGAGTGTATCAACAGTTCATCACCCGTTAGTATCAAATCATCTACATAAAGTACAATGATCAGCAACTTACCCTCCACCACAATCTGGTATAGGTTCGGATCCACCTCACTCTTGGAGAATCCAAGTTCGGTGAAATAACTGTCTATCCGTGTGTACCAAGCACGAGGTGCTTGTTTCAACCCATACAACGCTCTCTTGAGCCTGCACACATGCGACTCGCTGCTGAAGATCTCGAAACCTTCGGGCTGCTCTATGTACACCTCCTCCTCAATGACTCCGTTGAGGAACGCAGTCTTCACATCCATCTGATGAATGTGCCACCCCATCTATGCTGAGAGAGCAAGAATCGTCTGTATGGAAGAATACCTTGCGACAAGTGCAAAGGTCTCCTCATAATCGATCCCCTCTATCTGTGAGAAGCCCTGGGCAACAAATATTGAATTGTACTTCTTGACGCTCCTATCAGCAGCTTGCTTCACTTTGTAGAGCCATCTTGAACCTACCACCGATTTCCCTTCCGGCCTTGGGACAATCTCCCATGCACTGTTTCTGACAATCGAATCCTACTCTTCCACCATTGCATCTAGCCATGCAGGATCCTCCATAGCTTCCTCGAAAGAGGATGGCTCTGTCACGATACACTTGCTCATCAGAGCCATGTATCTAGTATACCGGTCAGGTGACTGTCTTTGTCTGCACCGTGATGTAGATGCTCCTACAACCTTCTCTGCATCTTGAGCTAGTCGCTCAGCTTCTGTAGTGCGCTTTCGCCCTCTGATGGTTGGTGCTGCATGAGTGGTCTCTTCCACTCCATGAACCTCCTCTTGTGGCCGATCCAAATCCGTAGGCTTGTCTTTAGAACTAGTAGCTCCCTCATCCGCATGCAAGTGTAGCTCCCTCTCAAGTGACAACTTCTCCATGGCTTTCCCCTCATGAAAATTTGACATCCCATCACACAACATATTCAACCTGCTTCAGGAAAAAAATAACAATAACCGTGGGGTGTTTCTCTTACACCCCACAAATATCCCAACCTCTCGTTGTCAACTCAGCCTTCTTCTAACATCCTTCGTCACATGAATGCAAATAATAGCTGCACCAAATGAGAAATATCCGACTTCTTACTAGAAAACGCCTCTTCGGGTGTACTCATGCCAAGTACTCTATGAGGACAACGGTTTTTCACATAAACTGCAGTGTTGCATGCTTCAGCCCACAAGTGTATGGGAAGGCCCTGATCATTCAGCACCCATGATCGTTCTATTCTTTCTCTCTGTGACCCCATTCTACTGTGGGTTATGAGGTGCTATAAGTTCTCTTTGAATTCCTTCTGCGCTGCAAAATTATTTGAATTCGGCGGAGATGTATTCACCACCATCATCACTCCTAAGATCTTTCACCTACTTCCCCAACTCTTTCTCAACTAGTGCCTTGAAATCACAGAACTTTGATTATGTATCGCTCTTCTTCTGCATGAAGAAGATCCAGCACTTACGAGAAAATTCATCAACAAATATCACATAAAAATTGTGCTTTCATTGCCGAATCTATCGAAAGGTCCACACACGTCTGTGTGAATTCTCTCAAGGATCGTCGAGGCGCGACTATCCTTCTCATGAAAAGTGGTCTTCACAAATTTTCCCAAAGTACATCCCTTGCACTGATCTGACTGCGCAAGTGTACCCTTGGGAAGCCCAGTAGAAATCTGCTACAAAATTTTCAAAGCACCATGGTGAAGATGCCCCAATCTCCTATGCCACAATTCGCCCTCATCATGGCTCACCACTCCTTCTGCTTTGCCTGAAATTGCTGCGTAGCCATCTACTTGCAATTGATAAAGATTCTTAACTCGAATCCATATCCTCCTAGTTTTACCAGTTGTTTTACTGCGCAGGAAGGCTTTTCCTTCGCTAAAAACAACATCATAACCCTTGTCTTCCAACATCACCACAGAGATCAGATTCTTCTTCAATCCTGGAACATGCATGAAATATTTCAAGATGAAAGGTTTACCTGACTCCCTCTCAAAGGAAATGGTCCCGATACGAGTCACACTGTATCTACCATCATTTCCCATCTCAATGTGCACTCAAAGATCCTTCTCATCCAGATCACTAAACAAATCTTTGTATCTGGTCAAATGGAAAGACACACCACTGTCAAGAAACCACATAGATCCCATCACACTTGAAACCAAGCATGCGATTAGCGAAAAATACAGCTCAAACTATGAGGCTAAGGCCTCTCCAGCTGCAGATCCAGCAGCCTGCTTATTTTTCTTCTTCTGTGGACAATTAGTGGCGTAATGTCTGTGTTGGTGAAAGTGAAAGCATTTCACCTTGGACAAGTCCTGCTTCTTGCCTTTCGCACCGAATTGAGAAGGATTTTTCTTTCCCTTCCCTTTCCTTGCTTTGGCAGCCAAAGCACAATTTTCTTCATCTTCATTCTTTGATGAAGATCCATCCCTGGTACCCCGCCTTATCTCCTCCTACAGGAGACGTGAGTCGTCCGTCTGGCGGTTTCTCGATGATAGTAAGTCCTCATAACTATGCAAATCTTTGGAAGCCAAGGAGGCCAAGCTCATAATTACTCTTCATTCTCATCGCCCTCACACTTGAGCTCATCATACGTTGGACAAACTTAGTAAGTGCCCATTCATCTGTCACCTTTCTCCATTTTTATTTTTACGAATTTGTCTTTTTGCGCCAACTTCAACTTTAAGTACCGCTTCTACTTTGGAACAAGTCTGTCAAAGCTTTCCACATCAAGAATGGAGAAGCTTTACCATGAAGGCTAGACACTATGTGATCCTTCACACCTTCCAACAGAATCCTTCGACATTTTTCTATCTTATTTTGCCATGCATCAAGTGTGGCTGCATCGCTAGAAGCAGGTTTTGGAATTTCTGCGTCTATGAACTCCTTCAACCCATTATATCCTAGCACCACCTCCATCCTATCCTTCCATGCAATATAATTCAAGCTTCCATCAAGGGCATACTCCAATCGCAATCCCTTGAAAGACATTTCAATGAATGCTCAACTTCGACACCAAGATAACACTGCGGAAAATTTGAATTCCACTAGCACAAAACTCAACTGCTTCAATAATTGCAATTTACTATATCCAAGATTCTCCTAATCACACACTATTTTAGCTTAATTCACAATACATAATCTATTCCACTATTGATCACATGCAGAAATTAAATCAATTACAATGCACACATGAAACCATAAAAATTCACACACATTAACATAGTTGTTTAATATGAAAGCCTGAAGCTAAAAAACCCAACTATATGTATATAATATATGTCATAGAGATCATGTAACAATCCTCATACAAAGCTGATCATATCAAGCTCTCAGTACAATACAATCACTACACACTAATTAGTCCCGATCTTGCAAATCCATGCACCAATCTTTGCCACCTACTAGCCTGCCTCTATTATGCAATCCGTGCTGAAGAATGGCTTTGAATGAAATTGAATTCACCAAGTTGGCACTGCACAATCCTCATTGGCATCTCCACTAAGTGTTGGATGAAATCAATGCGTCACTATAGTCACAACTGATAGTCACACTTGCTCTTTCACCTACCTCTCCATTGGTCTCCACTAAAAATATCCATGCACTGTAGTTAACTGATGTATTCTTCAGTTGATTAATGAGTTATTATTTAGTGAATTAATTAACTAATTAATTCACACCACTCTCACTAGTGTATCAATTAGTTAGACTAGATACAACTATCTCAACTGAGTCTAACTGAGTTAAAGTAAATACAACTCCACCAACTACTTCTATAACTCCACCAAACTCTATCACATGAGTTCTAACTGAAGTGCTCATGCATTAACTCTGGTAAACCCTTAGGAATAGTGTAATTCCTTCTGTCAGCTGTTGTGCCACATCTGTGCACTTTACTGAAGTGCTCCAAGAGAATAAGATCATGTTTAAATTCCAAATATTATTAAGAGCTAATAATATTCGACATATCTATTTTTAGACTGGTAATCTAAAAATAGATTCCACCCAATATGTCTAAAAATAGAAGTCCATCTATTTTTCCAACTTGACCAACCATCCACAAATAGCATCCTGCAACTCATAGAATATGATCAACATGTCTAAAAATAGACATAGTCTAAAAAAAGATTTTGCGCCAAAAATAGCCTGCGAGCCCACTTAGTGAAGGGGACTGTTTTCACTAAGATCATCCTCTTGTTGAATCTCAAAAAGAGTTGTGTATGGGTTTTAAGATACTTTTTTTTGAGAAAATGACCAAGTCTGAAGGGAAGGGGTGCCCAAGGCCAAAGCATATACCATCAAGTATGATCTGGTGATAAATGATGTTATAACACCAGCAAAGAGTATTTTTATGGACATAGTAGTTGTTGATATCCCTCCCAAATATGGTATGTTACTATCTCACTTGTAGAGAGAAAAATTACAAGGATCTGTGCAATTAGATATGTCATATGCTACCATTTCTATATTTGGTCAGCAAAGGAAACTTTATGGAGAAACTTTGATGAAATACATGGTAAGCAGTTCAGAAAGACCACAAAATTATCCTATATATTCATTGCATTATGATCTCGACTCATTTATCCTATGTAATTTAGACAATGACAAAAATAAAATCACAGCTCTAGAAGAAAAACACAAAGAAATTGACAGTGAAAATATAACTCATGAGTCTATGTGGAATTTAGATTTTGATGGCTTTGTAAATAGATTAGGAGCAGGAGATGGAGTGTGGATCTACAATTTAGAGAATGATCATTCAGAAGGATATGCTTTCAGGTTAAATTTCAAATGCACTAATAACGTGGCAGAATATGAAGCATTAGTGTTAGGCCTGCAAATTGTAAGAAAACTTGGACCCAAAAGTGTTTCCATCATGGGAGATTCAGAAGTCATCATAAAAAAGGTTAAGGGAGAGTATCTTTAATAACCCTAGACTTAGCCAATACAGAGAAACCATTCTAGACTTGATAAATTGTTTTCTTGAAACTGACTTTGTTGTTATTCCAAGAAAGCAGAATATGCAAGCACATAGTTTGGCTATTTTTCCAGCACATGCAGGTTACCCTTTCAGCCAAATCATCAGTACATAGCTAAGGTAAAACATAGGCTAACCATACATGATAATTTGAAGTATTGGCAAATCTTTTCACAAGACTCACAAATTTATAATTTTATGAATTATGAGGGAGAATTTCAAAACTATAATATAGACACAGACTGTACATTAGAATATACCATAAATAATGAGATAGATGTAATGATGTAAATAATATAGAACCAACTAGATTCACTAAAGTAGAAATAGAACAATTAGAAACAACAGAAATTGAGGAATTAATCAATGATGAATCAGAAGTTTTAAATCTCAAAGAAAACATTCTTCCTAAGTGATTAGTCCCATTAGAAGACCTCTTTGACTCCAATGATGTAGCTAGAAAACCTAAAATGGAGCCTCTAAGGTCAGATATAGAGGAATGCAACATAGGAACAGAAGAAAATCCCAAGCTCATTAAGATATCTAAGGCCTTACCTCCAGCTGAAAAGTTGAAGTACATTAGCTTGTTTAAAAAGTTCCAAGATATCTTTGCATGGATTTTTGAAGACCTCAAGTCTTAAGATACCGGCATTATCCAACATAAGATACCAATTAAAGAAAATCAGAAGCTCTTTAGAAAAAATCTTAGGAGAATTAACCCTGTTCTTATTCCATTAATAGAAAAAGAAGTTAAAATAATGTATGATGCCCAAATCATAGCACACATTAGATATTCTGATTGGGTCTCTAATTTAGTCCCCACTAGAAAGAAAACAAGAGAAATCATACTCTATGTTGATTTCAGAAACTTAAACAAAGTATCACTGAAGGATAATTATCCCCTCCCTAAAATGGACCATATTCTATAGAGGTAGTAGGGTCATCCATAATTTCATTACTTGATGGATTTTTTGGATACAACCAAATCCTAGTCTAACCTGAAGATCAAGCTAAGACTACATTTACCACTCACTAAGGAACTTTCATGTACTTGAAAATTCCCTTTGGACTGATGAATGTTGGAGCAACATTCCAAAGAGCCATGGATATAGCCTTTGCCAAGGAAATCCATGAATTTTTATTCATTTATTTAGATGATATCACAGTGTTTTCAAAATCAGATAATGAACATCTATATCATTTGAGAAGAGTATTCATTAAAATGCAGAAAGTTTGGTATATCCTTAAATCCTAAAAAGTCACCTTTTGGATTAGAACAAGGAAAACCCTTGGGACACATTATTTCAAAAGAGGGCACTAGAATTGATCTAGCTAGAATAGAAGCAATCCTAAATATCAGTCATCCTAGAAGCATTAGAGAATTACAAGCATTTCTAGGAAAAATAAATTTTCTTAGAGGATTCATCCCTAACTTAGCAGAACTAATTATAAATTTGAACAACATGTTAAAAAAGGATTCAACACTTAAGTGGACAGTAGAGGCTAAGCAGTCTTTTGAAGTAGTCAAAGAAGCACTTACTAAAACACATGTCCTCATAAGTCCTAACTTTAACAAGGATTTCATAATTTTTTCATTTTCTTCAGAACACAACATTGCATCAGTATTATTGCAAAAGAATGATGAGGGTCTTGAAAAACCCATTGATTTCTTTAGTAAAACTTTGAGAGGTGCAACACTATAGTATAAAATCATGGAAAAACAAGCTCTTACTTCAGTGAAAGCCATAAATGATTTCAAAGTATATGTTCTCTACTCTCACATAATAGAATATGTTCCAAACTCAGTAGTAAAGGACATTATAACTCAGAATGGTCCTGATGGAAAAAGAGACAAATGGATTGCCATGATACTGGAATATAACATTGAAATCAAGCCTAAAAAATTGATCAAAGGCTAAGGTTTGGCCAAACTCATGGCTGAATCAAACTTTCAGTCCTTAGACATAAATTTCGTTTCTTCACTAGATGATCAAGAAGAGATGGTGACTCCAAAAATCAATGAAGCTTTCATAAATTCACCCTAGTATGCAGACCTTATATTTGTTTTATTCAACCTACAAGCTACTCATGATTTATCTAGAACTAAAAGAAGATTCTTGAAAATGAAAGCAATGAAATATTGTATCTTAAATAATGCTTTATTTTGGAAATATCATGGTGGCATCCTATTAAATTTTTTAGTAAACGATGAAGCTGACAAAATCATGCAAAAGTTTATGTAGGAGATTATGGACGACACCAATACTAGAAAAAAAATGGTAACAAAATTTTGAAGGCAGTTTTTTACTGGCCCAACCTTTTTTTAGATGTCCAAAAGTATGTGACCTCCTGTCACAAATGTCAAATATTTGAAGGGACGAAGAAAATCTTACCATTACCCCTCAAACCTATCTCAGTAGAAATTCCATTTTAACAATGGGGTTTAGACTTTATTGGTGAAATTCTCCCACTCTCCTATGCCAAGCATAAATGGATATTGACAGCCACTGATTAATTTTCCAAGTGGATAAAATCCATCCCTTCTAGACAAGCCACAAAATCTATCATTATATCATTTCTTGAGAACAAAATCCTTTCTAGATTCGGATGCCCACAAAAGCTCATTACTGATAATGTTGTTGCCTTCAAATCTAATAAAATGATAAATTTTTGTAACAAATACCATATCACCCTAGGCCATTCCACTATATATTACCCTCAAGGTAATGGGCTAGCATAATTTTCAAATAAAAGCCTAGTCAACATCATCAACAATTTGTTAGAAGATAATAAGAAAAACTGGAATAAAAGGTTGGTTAATGCTCTATGGGAAGGTAGACTAACTACCAGGAAATCTATTGGTACATCTCCTTATCAATTGGTATATGGTATGGATGTTGTTTTTCCATATTCATTAGGAGTGCCAGTAATGAAAATGATTGAAGAGCTACAATTAGAACCAAATGACATCCAAAGGAGGATAAATCAAACAATACATTTGCAGCAAACTAGGGAAGAAGCTTATATCAAATCCTAAGTGATTCAGACAAAATCAATAATATCTTTGATAAGAAAACTAAAGCAAATGATTTCTTTATAGGTGATCAAGTACTAAAATTGGATTCCAGAAGGGAACACAAAGGAAAACATGGGAAATTTTATTTTCTCTGGAAGGGCCCATACATCATTTATGGTTACAGAGGCAAAAAATGCATTTTTCTTGAAAGAGTTAGATGGAACAGATTTACCAGGTGGACCAGTCAATGGTAGAATGTTGAAGCACTATTTTTCACCATATTAACCAATAGTTCATTCATTCTATTCTTCTCATTGTAAATATCATAGAAAATTTTAGATTGGATTAGATGATTATCTTATAAAGTTGAAGCCTGAAAAAGAAATCTTGAAGCTTTACATATATAACATCATATGTTTGAATAAAGGACATCACAAAAGGTGGTTCCAAGCAAAGAAAAGTCAAAGTTCCAAGGTCATTGATCAGAAATTTCTTGACATCTCACGAGGATATGCCATCCCAAAGTGGAGCCACTGTTAGGTTCCAATAATAATAGGGATCATAATTTTGAATTGGCTATGTTTAGTATTGTAATATTGTGCATACCTTGGCTTTCTACAAATGCTTTCCATATTAAAAAATGAAAAGAGGGTATGTCCTAAGAGAATAATCAAAGGACGAAAAGAAAAGAAGATAAAAAAAGGATATAAAATATGAACCCCACCAAAAAGAAGAAAAAATAAATTATGAAAGTGTCACACATTCAAATGCCACTACTCTTAGTTACTTTAATTTTGCAAATAAAATTGTGTGCAGTTTGTCCAAAATGCCACAATTCATGATGATCATACAGTCTAATTTTGATAATTCATTCCTTTAAATTTGATGTCATGATAGTTAGTGAATAAAGATCTGACCAAACCATTTAATCTTGGCAGATCAATAGTTAGGAAGAGAATAAAAATAAGCTCATAAGTTTAATCTGAGCCATTGGAAGATATAAGGTTATATATAAGTTGGTTTTCTTATCAAAAGAAAATAAAAGGGACAACAATCTAAAATGCACCCAATAAATGAAATAAAAATGTTAGGATAAATAAAGGGTAGGTAGGATGCTTTCAAAAGTTATGGAAAGCATCATTCAATTTATTCCTTATCATTAATATCCTTCTGACACCTTCCCCTTATGCTAAGTCCCTCTTTCCTCTCTTCGAAACCATTTCCCCTCCTAAAAACCCATTTCCCACTCCTAAAAACCTTTTTCCCCTTTAAAAAACCTATTTTCCTTTCTAAAACCCCCTTTTCCCCTTGACTAACTTTATTTTTTTCATAAAACAAAAAAACCCACTTTTTCAATAGTTTTAAATGCAAAATAGTTTTCGAGCCCCACTTTGGAATAACCATCCCACTGTATATATTTACTAACCCCCATCTCATTTTACAACTCTGCATATATATTCCCAACTTCTTTGATTTAACCTTTCCACATAATATATTTCTTAACCCCCGCTTAAATAATCCCCGACCCCCTTTTCTGTGTTACCTTCCGCATAACATTTACCCTGACCCCACTTTCATTTAACCCTATACCTATTTATTACTCAACCCCAATTCCTTTGAAAACTCATTGGCCATTAGATCACATCCAGCTAGATATAACGACCAATAAAGCTTTTCGCACCCCCCAACGCCTGATATTTAAAACCAATGGGGGGGGGTGTGAAATGGGTGGTTTTATCCACCCCCTCCCTTGCCACGTAGTGTCACGAGATTTTGTCGCACCCCCCATTCCCCAAACTGCCAAACTACTTTTCTCGTTCGATAAACCACCCAACCCATGCGATAAACCACTTAGAATTTCAAAAAATAATAAACAAATAGAACCCCCACGCCATGCAATAAAGTCTTAGTTTTCAAAACTAATAAAGCCTTTCCCTTTACAATTATTTTGCAAATTTTGTTGAATTTCGAATAGACCAAAAGCCATTGTCAAACAGAACTAAAAACCCACTTGCCTCCCTGCAAACCTTTGTTTTCATTTACAATTTTTTATTTTGTAGGTGATTAGCGGAACGAGGAAATGGATAAATAGTTTAATACTAGTTCCAACCACTTTTCTCCAGACTTAAGGGATATGAATTCGAAGGCTTTTTACTAAGAAGAATATTATGTACAACAATAGATCAGAAAGAAACAATTGAAACGAAGACAGTGATTGTTGCCAGGGATAAAACATCTACACCAGTAACAACAAATTTCATACTAAGTGCTCTGCATGACACATTTTTATTTTGCATGAAGTTAAAACATGTCTTTTTAGTAAAAAACCACTTTTACTAAAGACATAGAAACAAGATGATTTTTACCACAACATAATGAAAGTCAAATCCGAGATGAAGAAACACGAGAAGATTAATGTGATTTACTATGACAGGTTAAAGAGAAAACAGGTTAAAGAAAGACAGATGAAAGAGCATACAGGTAAAAGAACATGCAGACGAAAGAAGACAGATGAAATAAAGACAGATGAAAACAAATATAACGTGAAAGAAACAAATAGATTATAATAATAAAAGAAAACAGGGACATATTTCAGTCAGTTACTAGGTGTCACTACCTTCTTGCATGAAGATATTTTATTTTCCTTAAATAAATCCTAGTCAGTTGACAAGATATTTTTGTAATAAATTGTATAAATACTTCATAATTTCGAAGTATTGAGGGTGGACTTATGAATATTTCCATATTTTACTGATCTATTCCCAGAGGGTTATTGTACCATTTCTAGTTGACAGATAAGACAAGTTATAAAGAAATTTCTTTACAGTGTTCATGTGTTGAGTTATCTCAGTGAAGTATATATTTCAATTCTTCATGTTCTTTTCTTAATTATTCCATAAAATTTAATGTGTTCTAAATTTAAGTGTTATAACAAGAATTTTAATGTAGAATTTGTTTAAATTCACTCTACTTTGACCTGTTATACATTTCTATGTTTTCTTCTGATATTCGGTTTAGAGAATTCTTAATTTCCCTCTGATCCCGATTGACCTCCTTCACCTTCCTTCATTATCTGGTTTAAGGAATTCTTAATTTCTTCTTGACCCCGATTGAAAACCCACTTCACCATTCAACCTTGAGATCTAATTTTTCTCACCTATCCTGTCCTATAACACTTTCTTTATAAATTGATCTTGTTATGTTTTTAAAGCATTTGACTTCATAGCCCAATGGAAAATGGAAAAGAACCTATCCATCTAAATCATTAGATCCACCAACCAAATCAAACCAATCCAAAACAAGCATACATAACTAGCCTAAAATTTATTAAATAAACAAAGTTAACTCATTTAGAGAGAGCCCTCTTTGAGAATTAGGAAGGCTAGGTCCTAATCTCCAAAAATGGATGATAGTTACCTCTGATATTTATTTTTAATGCCTAGAACAACCCTTGAAAATTTTGGAGTGATAACACATGTGATGTTACCTTATGTGCTGAGTATGGGTATGCCTACCTCAAAAAATAATGTCATGATATAAATGTATTGTCATAAATCAATCTCTTTGGTTTTTCTAGATCCTGACTTGTCACAAGGTAAAGCACTTCACTCATCAGTCACCATTTCTGACTTTGTTCTTCAGGGGGAAATCTATTATAGGAAATTTTGTCACATCTAGTAAATAGGCCTCCTAATGGGATCAATCAACATCCTTTCCCCCTTGTCATCATCATTGCACAAATCCCTAAGCATGCCTCTTTCATTCACTAGAGTTTATGCCTGAAATTACATCATCTGAACCAGGTTTAGGACCAACACTCCCTCACGTCTTGTTGGACTATGTACACCTACAAGTTTCTCCATTATGGCCTTCTTTTATCATCTACAGGTTTCCCCATCGTGTCTTGTGTTGATCACCTACAGGTTTCTCCCCTTTACACCTATGTTGGTTCTAGAAAATTGTGAAAAGGAGAGAGAATCCTGAAACCTCCATTTCTAAAAGCTTCTAGGATCGGTTGTAACTATTTACTTCAGATAAGAATCTTAAATCCTATATTATCCTAACTTGTATTTTCCATCCCTTATCCTTTGATCCCATCCTCCCATCAAAGGTGGATCCAAAACATTAGGTTGGTAATTGGATAAGAAATCGCAACTTACCACACTCCATATATTTACAGCCTTCCATATGCAAGGGGTTGGATATTACCTACAACTTTCCTCTTCCTCTGTCACAACTACACTTGTTGTAATGGATATTACCTACAACTTTCCTTCTCCACTATGTGCAAACACAAATTCTTTATGGCCATAATTAATATAATACATCAAATCCATCTCCGACTCTCTTCTATGAAGAGCTAGCCAAATTTGATACCACTTTGAAGCAGCAAAATTTAAGTTTTCCTAAACAAATCACTCATATAAAACATTATCTAATAAACATATGGTCAAAACCCATATTATCGCTCACATAAAATTCTATCAACCGCTACTATTCAATTTTATTTAAACAACACAACCATTCAGAGACTCAATTTCATATCATTTTCAAATTTCACACACAAACTAGAATTCCTCAAGAAATCATGCATGTGCATAGTTCATACACAAAAATTATGAAACTCTATTTCATTAGTTAACACTCTCTTGGCATGATTCTACATTCATTTTGGACATTAGCTTTCCCCTTAGGTTTACATTGAATAAACGCAACTTTAGAAGAAAAATATATTTTACTAGATCTCTAAACCACTCCCTAATTTATTCCCTAAAGCTCTCATGAGTTATTATCTAAATCTCTCATAATTTATTCCATAAATCTCTAATGATTTTCAAGACAAATTTCGTTTTTCCTTATGGAAAAAATGGCTCCTATCCATATTTCCAAAACTAATCCTATTCAAACAACCACACTTTTCCAGTTCATATGAGTTTTCATAAAATCATAGGGAAATACATCTAATGCATAATACAATTACTGTAGTCAAAATACACTTTTGACCTAGAAAGTTGGATGCTCATGCATCATAAACACATGTCAACTCTTATTGTAAGTAAAATGTTGTATGAAATTGGAATACTTTCATGCAACATAGGAAAAACATATATACAATACTATTATGGACAATAAGAGAAATACCATATTCAAGAAAACAAAAAAAGTAGGTGCCAAAAAGTTCAATTATTTAATGACTGTGATCCTTAAACTATATAATTTCTAATTTATAATAATGAAATAAAATTATGCATCCATAATTCCTCATTCTGCTTTTCTTTAATCCCACATCCAATATTACATGTAAAATATTAAGTTTTGCGTGTAATGTAAAAAATCATATAATATTGTTTGTCAAAACTTGAAACTAATTAAACATAGGGAAATTCTTATTTAGTGTTAAATGTTGCATGGAATTTGAATACTTACAAAACTAAAATGTTGATAAAATTAAGTATATTGATATAAGAGCTAACACTTTTTTGTGTCAAGTGAAACTATAATTAGAGATTGAGATAAATAAATTGATGTGTAAATTAATAGATATTTCAAATATATAAAATACGTAAATTGCTATCATAGTTGTGTGAGGTAAATATTTGATGATTTTCATGAGATATTTGTGTCTAGAAAGATCAAATCTATGAAATTGCAAACCTTTTTTTTTATCTCAAAACTTGAGAAAATGTATGTACCCTAAGAGATTTGATAGATGAATCTCTACTAGTTTAAAAACAATTTTGAAATATATATCTGATGAATCTATGTTGCATTAATGACATGTTTTACTATATATATATATATATATATATATATATATATATATCATTGATTTTTATTTATTTATTTATTATTTTCCATTTATATTTAAATATATACTTTATATTATTTTCCATGGGTTTTGGATTGATGGTGATTGAGTGCTCTCTTAATGGACTCCTTGATTGAAGTTGCAAGTTCAATTATGTGCCTTCATTGGGATGATATATTGGATATGATTATAATTATTATTATTGTCCAATTTTAAGATCACTACCAAGCCAGACACTAAATTGGTTTATGAGACCCCGTTGTTTGTGGGATAAGGGACCTACCTCCGCCTAGCGATTTGACTACTAAGTCTACGAAGGCATAATACTCTACCCCCTCTCATTTTGAACCTGTGATCTCTTAGGAAGAAACACATGCTCTTAACCATTAGACCCACTCAAAATAAAAATATAGTCTTACCAATATTACAAAATAAAAAATAAATAAAAATTCTTTACATTATCAAACAAATATTACATATAATAGACATAATAACAAGTAGTCCTACCAAACTTTAAAAATAATACTTTATATTATTAAACAAATATATTCCACAATCGAAATCATTTAATTTTTTTTAAATTAAACTAATAAAATACAATGAAACAATAGGTTTATTAAAAAGTGAGAAATACTTTACATTATCAGTTAATTTTTTTTTTTAAATTACACTAACAAAATACGAGGAAATGATATCTTTATTAAAAATTATAAAAAAAACATTTTAAACAATCGAGATCGTTTAATTTTTTTAAAATACCATGAAACCGTACCTAACGGTGCTCACCAAGCCACCCCACCCAAAAAACATTTTAAACAATCGAGATCAGTTAATATTTTTAAAATTAAACTAATGAAATACCATGAAACATTGCCTAATCCAAGTTAAGACCACGGTGCTCACCAAGGCAGCATATCCAAAATCTACGGCACAGTCCACTCAAATTCTACATTCTTCTGACCGACCAAAACACTTTTCAGGTCCACTTACCTATGTGGGCTTTGTATATATGAACCACATGGAACAGGCAAACAAAAAAAACTCATTAACGTCATCTTTTTTCTGTGACGAAGTGAAAACACAACAACCAACCAACAACCAAAAAACATTCCAAAAAACATTCCAAAGTTCTAAGACTTCAGACAGCTGATTTGGTAACCTCTCGGTCCATATCCCATCACTGGGCTGCAGTTCCAGGGTATGTATGACCGAATAGAACAATGCATTGTAGTGAACAACCATAACTTAGATATGTGGGCTTTCAGTGTTATTTCCAGACGTTGGTTTCTGATGAAGGTCCCTTGTGATTGGGATACATTGGGCATGAAGACTCTGACTTAACAATCTGCAGTGGCTTATTTTTGGTGGCGAGATCTGACTTAACCTTATTTGTTGTAAACCCTCTTACCAATCAGTGCAAAAGTTTGCCAAGGATTTTCCCACACACTCGCAAACGTATTCAATTCCTGAAATCTCTCATAGTTCATGGAACAGCAGAGATAATAGTCGATGAAGAACCAAAAGGAAGTTACAGAGTTTTTCTGTTTGGTAATTGTGAAGATAATGGCAATAGTTTTGTTCACCTTGCTAGATATGACTCCACAATAAATACATGGAAGGTTGACAAAAATTTCCACATGAGATACATTAATGGCCCATTATCTTCAGCAATGTTTCCAGGCCCTCTGCGGAGTTATCGTGTACATAATCATGTTATTGCTTGTTTGTCGGCAAATACTAATTTCTTTTTTTATTCCTGTGAAAACAACATATTGCTCCATGGTTCGTATGGGAACTTACGGCCAGCCGTAGGAATTGAGATCCATAATTTTTACAGAGGTCATAATCATATAAGATATTTCCCCACCATGGTGCCCTATAATCCAGAACAGCGTAAATTGACTGGGAAATTGAATGGAAAAAGCAGTGTTGGAGATGTATATGGGAGGCTTCCTATAGTCCCCCATTCTGAGCTGAAAATATGGATGGTTGATCAGATCACAAAGCAATGGAATCTCGTGAAGGTTATCACAACTGAATTTATGCAAACCATGATTGAATCCTCAGAGGGCACTGATTTTCTTGCAGTAGGAGATGGTTTAGACAATATTTGGCTAATGTTGAGGGGTAGCAGGTATATGTTGCAATATACAATAAGCACTGAGATCCTGCAGCTGCTACCCGTTTGTCCAGGAGGTGGATACATGGATGTCAACATTCCTTGGAGATTTTTTGAAGGTTTATATGGTATGGTTGAGGATAGATTAAAAATAAAAAACCTGAAAATTAGTTTGAGGGATTTTTAAGGGCTTATAGGGAAAATGTTGAAGAAAACTCGTGAATGGAAAACTTCAGTGGCCATTAGTTCTTGGAAAATAAGGGAGGTTGTATTTCTCATAGAAGGGCTATTACTACTCGTACTACTTCATCTAGCAACCAGACTCTTTAACTATGGATGATTCTACAAAATATAAATTAAATTAGTTAAATATTAATGATTTTTAAAATAAGTATATTATAAATTTTTTTTAATTAAATATAAATATTAAAAAGTTATATATATAGCTTAGAAGCATCTTAACATTGGATTTATCAAAAGCAGAGAGGATCAAATATCTGGAGGTGCAAATCTTTCCTCAAGTTTTGCACTTAAAAAAAGAGGATTGCAACTTAGAAAATTTGATCTCTCTCAGCCCTTATAGATAAAGAGTTAAGATGAATCTAGGATGGTTATAAACATCAACATTAATATTAACTGTAGACTAATGGAACATAAAATTTACATTTATTCTATTGCATTTTAATTATTAAAAAATAAAATTCATAAATATAACCAAATGTATAACAAACAATGATAATATATAAAACCTGATATGTAATTTCTAAATATGGCTTCATTGTTTTTAGTTTAAATTCTAACATTTTAATTTATTATAAGAGGATAAGGTTTACAAAATTCCTTCTTTGTTAATGAGTTTAAATTTCACTTTTGACATTATATTTTTCCAATAATATAAATTTCATTAAAAATTGAGCTCTAGACACAATGTTATGAAACTCATAAGTTTAGTTGTTTTATGCTATGTTAGTAGTAGCATAGTTAACCAAATGTATTCTTGGACTTTGTGATTGTTTAGGAACTTACAATTTAAAATTCCCTTCCTCCCCTCAATCACAGGTTTGAATAATTGTACTAATAACATTTTTTATCTTCAATATGAAATTGTTGGACTAAGTTTCTATGAAGATATGTTTAGAAAACCACCAATATCTAAATGAGAAGTAACAAGCTATCATGTTTGAACATATACCTTGAATAAAATAAATTATTTTATGTTAAGGAGACTTGTTGTTCTGTTGGAATCCTTAATTGTTGATTGAATGTTGATAAGGCTTTGAAACATGAAGTTTCATATTTGATGTCCCCCCTTGTTAGGTGTAAGGTGAGAAGTTTTCAATAGTTCATTATGCAATGGAAAGGATCCAAACTAGGGTATTGAATTTTTTAGGTAATAGATTTTCTAGTTGACTACTAACCATCTTCCATGGAAATTAGTGGTTTATGGTTTACCATTAACCAATCTACTTTGAATTCTAGATGACCACAAAAAAATCTTCTATGAATAATAAACCAATAACCAATATTTTTCTTCTTCACAAATTCTATGGTTATTGATATTCCATGTTTGATTAGTTGATTCTATTAAGTAATTTGTATCTCACTATGCATCAAAAGCCTATATTATGTCTTGGGTATCACAAGTTACATCAAATTTTGCCACTATTTCAACTATATCATATGTAGCATAAAATTTAGAGTAAGGTCATATGTTTCACATGTTGTATCACTTTACTTTATTAGCTCTTCTATGTCACAACTTACTTCAGTTGTTTTTATGAATTCATGTGTATCACAAGATGAACTAACCTTTTCTAGTAGATATTATGTATCACAAATTGCATCTACTTTGGGTGAGTGATATCATCAATATGATCCTACTTTTCTATTAATTTACTTTGAACAACATAAACTATTGATCCTTCATTTTTATTTATTTTTAAAGATCCTTTACATATTCTAGTGTGTCAATCATTTTATCCATTATTGTTTGATTTTGTTGTAATTTCCAGTCAAATAATTTAATTTTATTCTTCAATTCATTATTTCACTCATCCAAATCTTTAATTTCCTTAGATGGGTTTAGTAGGTTATTTCCTCCTTTACCCATTTATACTAGACAAGTTAGTTTTATCAATTATACTCATCCGTTTGATCATGTTTGCTTGATTTTATATCTATTTGTCACACTGCCTTGATTTCATGCCACCTTAACGTGTCATGTATTTTTTATCACGCACCCAAAAGTGCTATTACATTGATTAAATCACTTGACATCCTTATTCAATTTAAGAAGACTCTTTTTACAATTCACTTTTTTCTTGAAAGGATTAGACACTTTACCCCTTGCAACGCTCTAATCAGTTTGATTTTAGAGTGCTCTAAGGCATAACATAAATATGATTTTATTACAAAATTTATTACAACCACATGAATATATAACTAGAACACTACCACTACCAGGATATTGAATCCAAAATTTATTTCAGCATTCACCTTCAACCTTTTTTTTATTTACACCTTTAATTGAATTTAGCAAAGCCACTAACTCCATTTCTTTCTAACGCCTTCAATTCACTTTAACCAAGCTTTGAAAAAAAAATGTTTTAAATTCCTTCTGTTTTTTTAATCACTTAACTAGTGAAGGAAGAGCCTTTTGATTTGATATTCTAAATAGATTTTCATAGCAAACTTTACAACATATTTACACAACTCGATCCAAAACAACCCATTATAGTGGGCAGGGATTTCTTGGCATGTGAGGTAAGCCTTTACTAATTTCGTTATTTACACAACTCGATCCAAAAAAATCCATTATAGTGGACATGCATTGATTGGCATGCGAGGTAAGCCTTTACTAATTTCCTTAATTGAACCTGTAAATAATTTTCTTCCCTTTAGTGGAATAACAAATTCATAGATCCATGGATCAATTGACGTTTCGCTCAAATTTCAATGCATATGAATGATCCATAGAATTTTGAGCTTTTAAGTAAACGATTTACATAATTTTAGGCTTCATTTTCACTTTTGAGACTCCATGTGAAGGTACTTTAACTTGAAGTAGCTATGTCAAACCCCCCAAATATGTTGATAGCTATCAGACAACAAAACTTGAGCTATTATTGAAAGTCCGAGAACATGAACTATAAAATTGTCCATTATTGCAATCGAAAGCTGAAAATAGATCTGGCCAGTGTCAAAGTTCTACACTCTAGTTATAGTATTGATTACAGTATGATGATCTTAACCCAAACTATTACAATGGAATGGAATTTTCAGATCTATTTTCAACAACATAAAACAAAGATGGGGGATAAGGCTATATTGAAAAAGTATTTTTTAATATTCATCATGTGCTTTGTTGGGGTTAGTGCAAATAAAATTCGAAAATTCTTTAAGAATAGTCAATATTTGGATAAAATTTTGTTTAGTTTGTGTATAGATTTGTTTACTCAGGCACCCTGTTGAAGAAAATAATATTTGGTAACTTACAATGTTTTCTATAGAGTTATGAGGGGACGCACCATGGTCAATATTGTTGGCTTGGTCATTAGTGTTGGCTTGGACTTGTGTGAGATGAAATGTTAGATATGCTTGGGCTTGGTTTAGTTTTATATTTAGTCCCAACCTCTTTGAAAAATATAGCTTTTCTTAAGATTCGTTTACATAGAATACTAAGGCCATTATTTTTCAAACATATATAGATAATTACGACCAATTCAAAATAAAATGAGATATAAATAATTATGAAATAGGAACAAAATTATTTTTCAATTTTATCATTGTTTTAGAAGGTTGGAAAGCCAAGAAAGTAGAGAAAGAAAGAATTTGTAAAGTGGACTAACATTCAATTTCTAAATATGTTTATCTTGTTTATTTATTTATTAGGTAAAAATTTTGGACAAAGATGTTCTAAAACTAAGTAATGAGGTTAGGTTTAAGTTTTGAAAATAAGGTTTTGGAGGAAAGAGGAAGTCGTTTTTTTATTTTATAAATATATATAGGTTGTTAAAGTTGTTATATCATTTAGAATTATTAGAAATTATTCAAAAATTTAGAATGAATAAGGAAAAAAATTAACAGAAGGCGTTAGTGTCATAGGAAAAAAGATATATATATATATCCCACTCTTTAAGATATATATTGTCGAATCTTTTCCGAATTGAAAATTTTTCATTCAAATTTTTGTCGTATTGTATCGAATTCGAATCAAAATTCAAATTCCAACTCGGTAGCTATGCTTTCAAATGATCTAGGGGTTTCTCTTTCAATTGACGCCTTGGGATTGAGGTCTATCCCATATTTGTGACAAATGGAAATCATTAACATGAAGGAAGAGCCTTTTGATTTTATATTCTAACTAGATTTTCATAGCAAACTTTATAGAATATTTACACAACTCGATCCAAACTAGCCCATTAGAGTGGGAAGGCATTGTTTGGCATGTGAGGTTAGCTTATACTAATTTCTCTAATTTAACCTGTAAATAATTTTCTTCCCTTCAAAGGCATAACGAATTCATAGATCCACGGATGAATTGACGTTTTGCTCAAAGTTTGATGCATATGAAGGAGCCATAGCATTTTGAGCTTTGAAGTATGTTGGGTGTGTGTTATTTTCTTTCCGCGAATAGTCACATGCGTAGTTGTGAGAAGATCACTTCAGGAAAGAAGGTAGACAGAAAGGTATATTCCATCTACTTTCTATTCAAATTTTTCTTTAACTATCCCTGATGATAATCCCATAACTGTCAGGGAGGTAGTGGATTCAGAGGATGGAAAATTCCGGAAGGAAGCCATGGTTGATGAAATGAAATCCTTGCACAAAAATGAGGCATGGGATATAGTGGAGTTGTCGACTGGAAGGAAGCCCATCGGGAGCAAATGAGTGTTTAATAAGAAGATGAATGTACTGAAGGAAAGGTGGAGAAATATTGATGTAGTCATAAGGCCGAAAATACCCACATAACCTTTATGGAGTATATACTTGTCCACTAACCCCTTCATAATAAACAGAACCCACTCTAAAGTCATAAACCATTATCATTTCTATACATAGGCGGAAACTTTAATAAAAGTGGTTCTCGTGTTCAAAACTCAGATATGCCAACAATACACTTTACCTTTATATCATGATCACCTTCTTTACATTACCGATGGCATCGCATATGGTATTACCAAACCATATCTCATTCAACATTAAACCATATCGCATATATTATGCACATTAACCCAAATATATCTCAATTTCGCAGATCAGAACATACTTTGGCACTTCGAACATTTTACTCCAGTCGCACTTTGGCTCTGCGCAAACTTAAATTTCCGCCATTCACTGCAACACTTATCGCTTGCGATATGTGATATTTATCACATATCGGCACTTCGAACATATTACACCCACAAAAATTCAACTTATTTAGACTACTGCACTTTGGCTTTTCGCGGATCTACCATTCCATCGTTAAATGTTCTCCATATTGCACGCATTGGGCAATATGTGCATGGACAACGTGCTGACACGTGTTCACTTCACAACTTCCTTAATTTAACTTATGAATTAAATCTGGACCGTCGACCTTTGTTAAGATCTTTTGCAATGTAATCCTCATTGTATACGCATTTTCCATTTGGAACTTTCTTGAGTTTGGGGAAACTTCACCATTTTAGTCTATTTCTTGGGTTATTCGATTGTCGCCTCACAATACTTCGGTTTCTCCATGAGCTACTCCCACCTAGCCGGGCTTTATTCGATTATTCACTCGTACCAAAGAATAATCATACTCTTTGTGTCATCTTGCACAACTGTTTCAATTCAATATTTCTGAGTCTCATTTCAAATCACTCCTGTGGTTTTGATGAATTTCTGTTCATTTAAAACCTTTGCATAAAAGTTTATATACACTCATTCGCTCCTATTAGCTTCATTCATAGCTAATTAATTCTAGACTAGAATCATACGGGTTCTACCCGACCCACTAAGTCTTTTATCGCTTACAAAGACTTAGTCGCCTCATAATTCATGCAATCAAATAATTATTTCATAGATATCGAATTTGTTAGGTTACGGATCACTTAGCACCTAAAAGAAACAAAACACGGTCGCCATGAAATCAATTTCTCATTAATCAATAAATGTACGGATACAATAAAAACCTTCTTACAATGCGGATTTGGCATAATGTGCCTTTGTAGCCCTTTTCTCTTCCTCGCTCTCTTCCTCGCTCTCTATGCCCGTAGGCTTACAAATCAAATTCTCCTATCTAATAATGTTGATTTATATATGCCTTTGAGGCTTTACAATTATATACAAAAGGTTATGTAACCAGTGCGAGTTTCCAAATCCCTAGGTTACTCAACAAAATCCTAAAGTACTCTAATTCCTCAATTAATTCCTGAAATCTCTTCTTTATCCCTTGAGGATCTCAACATTCAACTAAATCCTAAGGATCCTCTCAAATCCACAAAATTGTGAACTACTTTCTAATCTAAGATTTAAAATTTTTAGAATATCTCAATCCACACCTAATCACTCATCAATCACTCATGTTCTCCTACCTTCGAGAACATTTACAAATATGCCTCCCAATATTTTAATTAAATCCTATTCTAAATTTCTCACATAAAATCACTCAAAACATTGAAAATTACATTAATTAAATACTTGAGACAACTCCCTTGAAAACACAAGACCCCCTATATTCTACTAAATGTACAAAATTTTGGAGCCCATGATTCTCACCAATCAAATATAAAGCTCGATTGGTAGCAAAAGGTTATTCCCGGAGTGTCGGGAATTGATTTTGGTGATATACGGCACTTTCTCTTGTTTCATAAGAGTTACTTCTATTAGATTAATTTTATTTTTTGCTACTACATTTTATTTTGAGGTAGAACGGATGGATGTGAAGACAACATTTCTTCACGGGATGTTTAGAAAGAGGAGATATACATGAAGCAACCGAAGGATTTGTAGTGATGGGTAAGAAAGAACTAGCATGAAGGTTAGATAAGTCTCTATATGGGTTAAAACAGTCACCAAGGATGTGGTATCATAAATTTGATACCTATATACGGACACTTGGCTTCATCGAAGCGAAGAGGATCATTGTGTGTATTTTAAATTAATTGTGGCTTGTGTTATTTATTTGGTATTGTATGTGGATGATATGTTGCTGGTTGTAAATGACAAAGATTATCAATATTTGAAGACCCAATTGTTCTCCAAATTTGACATGAAGGATCTTGGTGTTACGGAAACTATATTTTGGGCATCGAAATTAGGAGAGATCGAGCGAAGGAAGCTCTAGTTAAACTAGAGGAAGTATGTTGAGACAATATTGCGAGAGGTTCAATATGCGGGATAGTAAGGCGGTAGAAGGTTCCTATTCTTGTAGATGTAAAGCTATCTGTTGAGCAGTGTCCCAAGACACAAGAAGAAGAGGAGGATATGTCCGCGTGTTCCATATGAAAGTGTAGTGGAACGTGCATGAAATGGTACGTACGGAGACGAATATTTCACATGAAGTTGGATTATTTATCAAGTTTATGTCAAAACTAGGGAAGGAGCATTGTACAATAGTGAAGTGGGTTTCCACATATTTGCATGGCACTAGTGATTATGGTTTGTGCTACTAGGAAGACAAATATTGAATGATTTTGGACATACGTGATTTTGTTGACGTAGGCGGTACAGGAGATCTAGACCAAAGAAGATCTACAAGTGGGTATGTGTTAAGCCTATTTGGAGGTGTAGTCGAGTTGGATGAGTAAAATACGGTATGTAGTGGCACTTTCAACTACAGAGGAAGAATACATGGAAGCACTCATGCGAAAGGGAAGCGATTTAGTTGCGAGATATTGTGTTCAAGTACGGAGTTTGTGCAACGAGCTATAAGGATAGGCTGTGATAGCCAATCTTTCTTATCATTCACGAGAAAAAGCACATGGATTTTCGATATCACTTTGTAGGGGAATATGGTTTAGGATAAAAAGGAGTTCTTTGGTAAGGTGTGTTAGGCGGATAAATCTTTCTTACGGACGAAGGATCTCCCTAGTATCACGAGGAGAGCTAGAAAAAAACGAGGACAAATGTAAACTACTTTCTCTAGATTATGTATGATTTATAATTTTATATGATGAAGAAAGGACCTACCTACAATAAAATGCTAGTTGTATTCTTCTTTCCGTCGCTCCAAAGAAGTCACCTCTTTAAGACTGCCAATCGGAAATACATGGAAGAGAATCAAAAGCACCTGCCTGATATACTAATTCATAAATCATAAATCTATCTTAATGATCAAGGAATTTAAGAAATAAGTCATTCAAGTAAACACATAAACAACTTATTGAGAAAAACGGGATCCATTTGTATTATCTTTAAATAAAATAGAAGCCTTACAACCGCGTTCACCTTGATGTCGTACGAGGTCCTTAAGAGTCAAAACAAGTGTTTCCTTTTGGTCGACAAGCCCTTCCACTCTTTGAACCGACCTAGATACGAGTATGTAATCGTTATCACATGGATAATGGCTACTTAAAAGAGTATGTTCTTTCAACAATTCTCTTCTCTAATGTAGTATTAAGTACAAAGCAAGTACTTTTTTACATATCGGTAGCTACCCTTGAGGCTGAACCATGGCTTGATTTATAGTAGAAGGGAAGTAGTTTCGGTTCCGGTAAGGAAGGGATAATTCCTCTCATGAAGGGATTAAGCTCCAAATACCAAGGAATAGGCTCCTTTAATGAAGGGATGAATGTTCATGAATGGAGGGAATGAAGCTTCGACCGGACACGCCTTCTAGAAACTTCCGGTACACGGGAGAATATTCGACCGGTAGTAGCTATAACTTAGTTTTTCTTCCATTTTACCCTTTACGAGGGTCGCGAGTTTTAATGAACAAAACGTGCGGTAAAGGTACCATGGAGTTTTTCTTTACAAAAGGTGCGGTAGCGCAAGTAATGGCTACAGGAAAAGTTCGGAACTAGGGTTTTTGTGATTTTTATGATCTTTTCTCCAAATCCAAGACTTGGTATAGGAACTTTATGGTTTGTGAACCTCCTAAGGGAGCATTATATAGGTAATGATGAACCCATATAAGCAGTTAAAATGTCATGGTGACAAAATAATGTGTAACAAATTGCCCCCTCAAAGCGCGAAGTCACAAGGATAATTCGAAGAGTGAAGTGCTTTATCATTAAGGATTGGCTTGTGGACACACCGGTTGAGACTTGTAAAAACATTCAATGCAAACACACACACACACATATATATATACACATATGTATATATATATCATACGTTGAGTAGGCATTCCCATACTCGAATCAAAACTAACTAAAATGTTACGATAGAGAAATGATTCTAAAATTACATCAATAGTAGATACGGTATGGTGTGACCATCGTCTTGGACGAATCTCTTTGCATAATGAATAATAAAAACTCCACGCTTTGGATGGTGGAAACTAGATCCAGGGTCTTGATTTCCGCTACACGAACTAGTACGATTCTATCCATGCGATTGATTGTGTCGAAGTCCGGAACATGGTAGAAATCACTTGATTACCAATCAATGATGTGAGCTGATAACAAGTGTGATAGAAACCACCAATAATGAAAATGGCTCTCAAAGTACTCGGTACAATCCATGAAGTGTGAATAAATGATTTGAAGTCGGAGCACTTCTGGAATCGTCGATCAAAGATCAATGATGTAATTTGTCGTCGAAAGCGAAAGCTTGCCATTAAGGCATGCGATTCCAAGGTGCGAAGGATTCTAGATCAACTTCCTAGATGATGCGGTTGTCGTCGATAGAAAGTGACTCGTCGTAGGAAAGCCCACGACACAAAACCATTAGATCAAGTTTTGTAGAAATATTTTGCAAGGACTAACCGGGGATGGTCAACGCGAATGGAGATAAATGTTTGCAAATGAATGGTTTATTTGAGCTGTCCTCTTGAACACATAACGACACTACGGATGGTTGGTGACAATTGACCTAAAGCTAATACCCGAGCGGCGAAGACTTTCAATGTGGTTTGATTAACTAATAGGCAAAGGATTTTCCCAACCTAGGTAGAAGTGTGACAAAAAGTGTCATGTTCCAAAGTGGTATCTTGCTTTTAAACAAGATTTAACAAGCTGGACCCCGTTTTCTCTCTTTTTCCCCCACCATTATTTGTGATACCTCTTTATTTTTGACAAGCTTGAGGATAACATTTTCTTGTTTATGTAAGCTCATCCTTTGGATGAGTCCAACTTAGTATAAAATTGAACCCTAAGAAATAGTGGTTCGTTCTATTTGTAATCAACGGGTCCTTTCTTGTTAAGTTTTAACGAAAGTCCGGTATACTAGGAGAAACTCGGTGTTTTTCGGTTTTGGGGAGTTAGAAGAAAAACTTAAGAAAACTCCGTGGGTACGTACTTTTTCGTAAATTTAGTCTCTCAAGCCCAAAAAAAAGGATAAAATAATACAAGAGAGAAATCTATTGACCATGATTAGTCAACGTACCTTTTTCATAAATATTCCATTTTAATCCCGGAAGAAAGTGGTAAACTTATCTTTTGAAGGGACATTGTTAATTTCCTTTAACGAGTTCGAATAGTCGAGTACTCGGAAATCTTTTCATGTTTAGAGAGTCGAAAAGGGCTTAAAAGAAACTCCGGGGGTTTCGCTTTTCGTAATTTTCAAGAGTCCGAAAAAGTGATAAAATTATACTCATCTTGTTTCGCTTTTTTGATAATTTTAACAGGATTCGAAAAAGGGATAAAAATGTACTCATAGCTTTCGCTTTTTCATAAGTTTTAATGAGTTTGAAAAAGGGATAAAAATGTACTCATGGTTTTCGATTTTTCATAAGTTTTAACGAGTTCAAAAGAAGTGATAGTGTGCTCATATTGTCGACTTTCAATTTAATTAATGAGCGAGAAAAGACGAAGAACTCGGAATTTTCATGTACGTTTTACGAGCATGAAAGAATAGAAAAAGAAGCTCGGGATTTTCATGAGTTTAACGAGTCTTGAAAATATGCTTGAAATGGACTCAAGATAGGTTTCACTTTTTATACAAGATTGACTTGTTAGGAAAACTATGCTTGAAAAAAGGTTTTTTCGTTTTTACAAGCTTGAAATAAACAAAATCATGCTTGAAAGTGGTTTCATTTTTACCTGACTTGAAGTGTAGGAAAACTATAATTGAGAATGGGTTTGTTTCATTTTTACACAAGCTTGAAACAAAGGAAAAATCATGCTTGAGATAAGTTTGAATGCCCCCAAGTGTAACTTGCTAGAGCACATGCCCCCCCAAGCTTCATTGCATTCAACTAAGTAGACTACTAGTTACTAATATTTGGATGAAATGAAGGTGCTTTTACGATATCGGATGAAGACTCGGCTTTGGCTAGGAGAGGATTTGTTTATTTTTTAATGAGCTTGATACGGAAAAGAACTATGCTCTGTCGGGGACCCGGTTTCATTTTTTAACAAGGTTGACACATTAAGGGAACATTCCTTAAAAGGGCTGTTTCATTTTTTTAACGAGGTTGACACAATAAAAGGAACTATCCTCATAGACATGTTTCAATTTTTAACGAGGTTGGCTTCGGTAAAAGGAACTCTCCTCATTACCCAGCGATTCATTTTTTAACGAGGTTGTCATAGTAAAAGGAACTTTCCTCTTGGTATGTTTCATTTTTTAACGAGGTTGACACGGGAGAAGAACCATCCTCATGGAATCTATCGATCTACTCTCTAAAATTTACCTACATAACCTACGATTCATTTTTTAATGGGGTTGAGCCACAAGGGAAAAGAACTATCCTCATGGGTCTATTTCATTTTTTAGCGAGGTTGACACGATGCAAAATAAACGCCTGAAATCTAAAAACATGTTTCATTTTTTAATGAGGTTGACACGGAAAAGAAGCTGTCCTCATTAATCACTCATTCATTTTTTAACGAGGTTATTTTGATGAAAGGAACTTTCCTCTTTAATCAACGATTCATTTTTTAACGAGGTTGACACGGTAAAAGGAACTTTCCTCTTAACTTCTTAGTTATTTTTTAACGAGGTTGACACGGTAAAAAGGAACTTTCCTCTTTAACCAGCGATTCATTTTAATAGGGTTGACCATGATGAAGAACTTTCCTCTTTGTCTTTGATTCATTTTTAACGAGGTTGACACGGTAAAAATAAAATTTTCTCTTAAGCTGACCTTGTCATGGCTTCCAGCGGAAGAAACGCATGTCCAAGGGACACTCCTCGATCATGGCTTCCAAAGGTCTTCATCGGATGGAAGAACAATTCTCCAGAAGGAACACATGTCGAGGACTCAAGGGATAGGAACATCATGTTCAAATAATCCCATAGAGTTTTCCATGTCAATTACCGGATCTAAGTCAAAGGAAGTCAAGCAAACGGTGAGAGGCTTGCTTGCATCGTCAACGAAAACATGGAATTTGTACCACATAATTAACTAGTGGCGGGGTAGATACCACTTCCGTATAAGGAACATTTGGGGATATTGGATTATTGGTAGTCGAATCAAGAATAGCGAATGAAATTTGGTCGACGAGTCAAAATGTTTCCATTGTGAGGAAAGACATCATGCGAAGAGTGTCGATACGACAACTTTCATTGCATATGCATAGTCTTACCCAAGGGTAAATTGAAATACAAGGGGCCTCGAACTACCATAAGATCAATACGGATATTTTTACGTTCAAAGGTAATAGGAAACTTAGGAAGGATCCCTAAAAGGTTCACTAATGGTTCTGTTAAAAGGCGGCAGTTACGCATAGGGCACAAGCTAAGGGGAACCAAAGCTTGCCAAGAAGTTGAGGATGAATACTAAGAACCCTTCATCTACATTTGTGCGACGCACATTCTTACCATAAACCTTCATAATTATTTGGAAAGGGATGGAGGAAGGAAGGCGAAGTTACCGTAAGTCTCTTCCAATCAAAGGGAAAAGACCTCGGTACTTGGAGGGGTGTTGTAGAAACGGTGAAATGCCCCCTGGCGTAGAAGAATCTGATGTAACAAGAAGAACGGGGAGCGAGTATGAAGTTCCTCTCTATAGAGGGAGTGGGATCAACCAAATGTGAAATCGAGTCGACCACTTGATCAACAAATGGATCATCAGCTTTGAGTGATATGAGTTTCACTCTTTAATGGAAAGAGTGGGATTAATTGTATTTGGAATTATATCAATCACTTTGTCGGTGACGGTCGGTTGGGAGAAAGTTTACGGTAACGAGTTGGATGTTTTGTTGCGGAACGATAAGGTTTTCAAAAAAATTGAGCTTCATCCATGTGAGGGAAAATGTGAGTTTGATGACTCCTTTGCATAACCTACAAGGAAACCTAACTTTATCTTTTCCGGAACCTAAAAATCATTGGTTGATGGATCAATGGTAAGTTGATGAGAATTTTTGGACCATACTTCCAAGACCTTTGAAATACGAGGACAATTGATAAGGAAGTGGTCACCCATACAAATCTTACTGAGGAATTTGGGTTTCTGCGATGAATGTCGGAGGTTTCCTCAGCACTACTAACACTTACGGCCATGGTTTTCTTGGTTGACTTCTTTCTTATCTTGCTTCTTCTTCTTCTTCCCTTTCTTCTTCTTCTTAGCCACACAGTTTACTAGCGTCGAGGCTTTTTTGCAAACGAAAGGAAGAAAGGGAGGAAAATATTGGGCGAAGAAGGTAAAGGGTTAACATGAGGTTGGTGATGTTGAGATGGTGAACTACATTGAGGTGAAGCATCCGGTTGAGGGTGGAACAATTGGAGTATTCGGGACGACGAAGTTGAAAATAACCATATCGGTAAACCTATTGTAAATCCAGGTAATGACAATGTAGCCATATAAGGAGGACCAACATTTCCAAAACGAGGAAAGTACAAGGATTCTTGTTAAGAGATATTCCTTGGTTGGTAAATTCCCGAACGGTTGCCATTAGATTCAACTTCGGTGAATTTTATTGCTCAAATTCAAAAATAAAATTAACAATTCACAATTCACACCTAAAAAATTAAAATTCACAATTCACACCTATGGTCTCTAAAAAGTAAAAACAAGCAAATGAACACGTGCTAACAAATGTAGGGAGTCAAACCACACACAAACGATAGATTCCCGCACTAAAAACATTAGTTATTTGATGAAATCCAACATCGTAGAATTTTAATGCAAAAATGGCGGTTGGAACATTTTACCTTGAAAACTGATTAATGAAATAGGCGGTACAAGTTTACTCCACTTAAACCATCTCGAGTGAAGATAACCCTCGAAGAGTCCAAGTGAGTCTAGTCGACGTCTGCTCTAGGTACGGTGGGACCTTCCCTCCGTCACACTTGGAAAATAATCCTAAAGTATATAGCCACTAAGGTCACCAATGGGAACAAATATACACAGGAGAACGAGTCTATGATCCGAAATACATGCGAGGGGAAGAGTAGCCGCTCAGTCCCCTTAAGGGCTCCTTGACATAATCCAAGGTTTACCGACAAGTGACCCCAGGCTCCTCGGCATTGGTCTATCTAAGGTTTACCGTTTTTAATACGTGCACATCTTCTATCTTTTCCCAATGAGATAGATATGATTACCTTCTTTGGTTTGGATACGATCTCGTGCTTGACTCCTTTAAGAGGAGCTTCTCGGAGCATACATACAACAATTGGAATTTTCTTACCACAAGATAAGTACTTGTTTTTTAGTTTCTTTGGAAAGTTAACTACAACCTATTCCAAAGCACTAATCCTAAGCCTGAATTGGTGGAAAGAGCCTAAAAATGTCAAAATTACTAGATGAATTTTAATTAGTATTTGTGTTATTTGAAGTTTGTTATTATTCAAAAGGGTAAATGGATATGAAACCAATGGTGTTATGACTTTGACCCAAAAGCTGAATGAAATCGAATATGATAATGTAAGCTTTTCAATTTGATGAATCCTAACTAAAGTAAGGAGAGAGTTTCCATTCACTTCCAACAATGCAAAAAGATTATCAATAAGAGAAAATATAACAAATTCTCTAATGCACTAATTTCATCAATAAAAACTAATGCTAATCAATTCCATTTTTATAATTTTTTTTAAAACAAGCATAAAAACATGTAAATTCAAATCAAAGGAAAGCTGATCTAAATCTATAATTGATTTTCCAAAATGTAAACTATGCGGTTGTAATCTATGCACAATTCACTTGAAAAGTATGCAAATGTAATCTATGCACATTTTTCATTCATATTCTGAAAATGATAATTCTAATTATGCAAATGTGATCTATGCAAAAAGAATTCTTAAACACAAGATGATTCTAATGTAATCTAAAGAACCAATCAAGTGTAAGTAAATAAAATTGGGTGAGAGTTCCAAAAGATCAAAAAATAAAAACGCCAAGGCGATTAACACTCAGAGACCTGATTAAACGAAAACAAAAGAAAAAAAAGATGTAAAATTATTAAGGAAATTTGAGACAAACCTCGAGTGATGACCAAAGGAAATCAAATTAAGAATTTCTCAAAAAGAATATTCAAAACACCTAATTAACTTAATGGTGATGATTGTAGGAGTTCTTTGAAGAAATTCACACAAGGCTTTTGACGATCGAAAAAGTTTGGGTAAATACGAGAGAATCATGTAAGCTAGTTCCCGAGAAAAGAGAATCTTAAATTTTCAAAACAAATTCTTAGATCCACGGGTTCCGGTATAAAAAGGTGCGGTACCACACTATTTACACGAGAGGGAGGCTATGGGAGGTTACCACACTATTTTCAAAGAAAAAGTGCGGTAGAGAACATAAAGAAAAATAAAAATTCTAAATCTACTTTTTAGGGATTCTAGGCTAATTTACCCAAACCGATGTAGAACTAATCAAAATCAGAAAAGTAACTTGAAGTCAAACTTAAATATAAAAAGAAAACTAAGTTCAAGAAATAATCCCCGGCGGAGTCGCCGATTTGTTAGGTGGATAAATCGTTCTTGCGAGGACGAGAAGGATCCTCCCTAGTATCTGGGGGATAGCTAGGAAACAAACAGGACAAATGTAAACTACTTTCTCTAGATTATGTGATTTAGAATTTTCTATGATGAAGAAAGGACCTACATAACGATCCAATGCTAGTTATATTCTTCTTTTTGTCGCTCCAAAAAAGTCACCTCTTAAGACACTGCAATCAAAGACATGGAAAGAGAGTCAAAAGCACCTACACAATATACTAATTCATAAATTATAAATCTATCTTAATGATCGAGAATTTAAGAAATAAGTCATTCAAGTAAATACATAAACAACTTATTGAGAAAACGGGATCCATTTGGATTATCTTTAAATAAAAGGGTCTTACAAACATGTTTCCCTTGATGTCGTACAAGTCCTTTGGGGTACGGAACAAGCGTTTTCCTTTTGGTCGACAAGCCCTTCCCTCTTTGAACCATCCTAGATACGAGTATGTAATCATTCTCGCATGGATAATGGCTAGAAAATATAGTATGTTCTAACTTTCGGCCAATTATCTTCTCTAATGTAGTATGATACAAAGCAAGTACTTTTTTACATATCGGTAGCTACCCTTGAAATTTGAACCATGGCTTCAATTTATAGTAGAAGGAAGTATTTTCAGTTCCAATAAGGAAGGGATAATTCCTCTCATGAAGGGATTAAGCTCCAAATACCAAGGAATAGGCTCCTTTAATGAAGGGTTGGGAATGTTCATGAATGGAGGGAATGAAGCTTTGACTAGATAACGCCTTCTAGAAGCTTCCAACTAGGGAGAATATTCAACTAGTTGGGCTTCTGAAACTTACTTTTTCTCCCATTTTACCTTTTACGAGGGTGCGAGTTTTTAATAGGCAAACGTATGGTAGGTACCACATTTTTTCTTTACAAAAGGGTGCGATACCACGGGTAATGGCTAGGAAAAGTGTGGAACTAGGGTTTTTATGATTTTTATGAGATTTCTTAAATCTAAGACTTGGTTTAGGAAATTTAGGTTTGTAGAACTCTAAGGGAGCATTATATACTTAATGATGAACCCATATAGACGGTTAAAATGTCATGGTGACGAAATAATGTATGAGGTGGACACTTTGAAGAATGTTGCGGATGCATTGTGAAGTTTGTGAGCACTCATGATTTCTATTGGTGTAGAGAAATAATGGGTGTTGCGGGGGCTTAGACTAATGATTAAGTTTCCCAGGCCCCCTCCGAAAAGAAAACAACAAGTGGGAGAATGTTGGGTGTGTGTTATATTCTTTCCGCAATAATGCAGACGCGGAAAAAAAATTGACCCTATTTAGGTGGAGGGCCCATTTTATGGTTTTGTGCATGTTTGTACATGGTTTTGGGGTATGATTTTTTTCTACCCCGGTATTTTAGAATCAAGTTAAGGGAACTATGGTTATGTTCTAACCATGGTTAATGGATCGTGGCTGAGTGGAACGCTTCAGTATGTATATATATGTGTGTGTGTGTGCGTGTGTGTGTGTTGTAACACTAAATGCAGAAGATAATGAAAAATCGTGATTCTAGTCCCGATTTCGCATCTAAGGGAAATTCTATGTGTATATATTTTTATGTTTTATGCTCACTTATTGTTTATTTTTGTTTTTTAAGAATTTGGCGTATACTTCGACAGTGGTTAAAAACCCACAAAACACTTTTGTCAACCCACATGAAAAAATTTCATCGTGGTGAAATTAGATCTGGTTTGTTATTAGGCATATCAAAATGTCAACTCATTAGGATATTGGGGTTCCATGCAATTCACATAAGTTCCTTGGTACTTTGTTTTCAGCATAGATAGAATCTCAAGTGATGGAAACTCTCTATGTCAAATAATGTCATCACATCAGATTTTTATGCATTTAAATTTCTAAACTTATACACATTGGAAAAACACTTTATAAATCGCCTTATACAATTTTTCCTAGTAGATGAAAAAAATTTCAAGTCCTAATAGACACAAAATACTCTCTTCAATCAAGTCTATTCCTCAAGATATTGGGTTATGAAGCAATAGATATTTCTCGATTCACTACTCTTAAAATTGTTTTTTCCTAATCCAAAGAGGGAACTATCGATGGAACCTTGAAATGTTAGGATTTAACGAGATTAGGATATTTGGTGATGAAGAGTTTAAAATGGGTCGACCATGGTTTTAGAGTTTCGAGAGACTAGCAATAACACCTTTTAATATAAAATACCAAACATTTTTCATCAATTTTAATAATAGAAATGTTATGTAAGAGACCCATTTCTTGTCAATTTGACATTTCACATGTCAGGTGTCATGATATCGTTTTATAATTCAAATCTAAAATAGGGTTAAGCAGGATGACCCAATCCTGAGAGTGAACTTTGCTGATGACTGGAAACCTTTTTCTAGTCAATGACCTTTGAAAGTGCTTCTTCTACTCAATTTTTTAATTCAACTCGATATTTGTACATTTTGACCCTTTCCTTCCCTTAAATACTTCCATTCCATTTATTCCTTTTGTTGATAACCCAAAGATAAAATTGATCTTTTAATACGTAAACAAATCGGGAACAAGAAGAAAGGATATTTTAAGTTTGTTGCCTTTCTAATTTCTCTCCCACCAAACGAGAGTTATGCCACCACCGAAGGGATGTTAACTAAATCTTTGTCTTTGGTTCTCCAATTTGTTGAATATGAAATATGCATCTTTATCTTATTTAATCCAATTTTTATTTTCTTTGATTCGAATTCTCCATTATATGTGGGAAAATCAAAATTACATCTACCTTAAAAAATTGTTTCTTAAATGTGTATGTCTATGATGTATCAGAGATCCTATGAAAAGAGGAAGAAGAAGAAGAACTTTCTACTAGTGGATGAGGAGGTGGTTCTCATCCTCTCATTTCTTCTATGTGTACCGATTCACATCCTGGGCTCTTTTCTGTCACGGATTTTCTTCTCATTCGCAATAAATTTTGTCAACTTTGTATGCCATGTTGAAGAATAGTTCTGCGATAATTTCACTATTCTTCTGGCTCTAGCATCCTCGTCCGCTATGCTCCATATTTTGGTGTACACTCCACTTCGTGATCTTGTAGGAATTTAGTTTTCCTTCACCTTTTTCGAGCTTGTTCCCTGTTATACATACTCATAAACGCATCAAGACTTTCCTACACTGCAACCTCTGATCCAATACGCTAACTTCAAGGATGCATTTATAATTTCATATGACAAAGAATCTTAACCAAGTAACCTAAACCACATGAAAATAAGTGGAAAAACATGAACACTTGAGATCAAAGACACAATGATTTGATTAGGATTTCACCCAATGTGGCCAATGCTTCTCCGGGCCCCGCTCATTAAAGGGAGGCCTTATTTTATTAAGTGAATCAAAGAAATCAATTACAATAAAATTTACAAAAATGACCCTTATACCTCCAATATGTGATGATGGTTACAAAAATGAGCTCACCGGGAGAAATCTGCCGTCACCATTGGATTCATGTCGCAAAATTGCAAAATCGCCTATAAATTTGTCGAATTATCACTCTGCCACCTTTGGACCTCTAAGGAATCCTGCTTCAGAACATATCGATACCTCCCGCTCGTGGTTCCACACTCCATGCCACTCGTGTTCTAACGTCTTCCGCTACTTCCTCTCTCCACTTAGAAAATGAGCAAGTTTAAATATTATAATTCGATGGACACTCCAATGTATGGGCTTTGCCCAAATCTGGGGAGCTTTCCGTGAATAGTAGGGAGTTCCGATAGGTTCAAAACCCACATGCTCCAACTTGGAACGATGTTTTTATTTAAATTTACAGGCGGTAACCGTTTAGGAATCGTGGTAGTTAAATATATGGCATACGATTATGTTATTATACATGGCATGGTTTCGTTGCTCGGGCTTTGGGTGGGTCCACCAAGGGGTGTAATTGCCTACCCCATATACTTATATAGATAATACTTTTTTGGGTTGTTTTTGTCCATTCGTAAGGCCCGCCCACTCCAAACACTATATATATAACAAAAAAACCATTGAGGATTTACGTGGTGGCGGTCCACCACGTCTATCTATTTTATTATTTTTTATTATTATTTTGTTCAAAAAATCTGCTTGTGAGATAGGATATTAGGAAAATTAAGTAGGTGACAAATTTTCCTATTCTCGTGGTTAGATTTCGACGTCGAGACACCTTTCAAATTGTTACTGAAAGAAAGAAGTCGCCACTTCTGCCAAGTATGACTAGAAATTTTACTAGCTATAATCTGAGCATACGAACTCTAATTTGAGTAGCGTTCACACTCCATTAGAATCGTGGATGTCAAGCACCACGATCTAGCTCGGTTTCCCACTTCCATCCGATGAATTTTATTTTTTGGAGCCAGTTTCAAGGCCACTTTGTATTTATGGATCCTCTCGGATCACCCACGTTGTTTGGTGCACCATTATTATTTGTATTTAGTTATCTTGAAGGGTATGGGAATGCCTCTCCCATGTGTCAATGAGATCATGTACACACCATGAAGGATACTTTTTCCTGGACAAGTAGGTCCCCGCCTCTCCCAGTTTCCATCCTTCCCCATGGTGCTCCAAAACTCTCTCTCTCTCTCTCTCTCTCTCTCTCTCTCTCTCCTTCAAACCCCCTGGTGTCACGTTAAAGTAAACCTATATACCCCATCTCATTCACACAATGTGCTCCTAACACTCATATTGTATAACTGCTATCACCCAAAGAGTGATCACCTAACCATTTTTCACCAAGATAATCAAATGTAAGCAAAGAGGTAGTATGGGTTTACACATTAAAACCCACTTTCACCTTAAGAAATAATTTAGAGTTCCTAAATTATTTCGAAAATAACCCAAAAACCCATAGGAATACTCAAATAAATTATTATTTATTTATTATTCCATTGGAAAAAATTATTAAATCGCATTTATTCATTATTTCTAAATCATTATTACCAAATAATAATTAAATAAATCATTATTTATTTATTATTCCTTAATCATCACACATTCTTCCCATGAAATAATTATTAAAATAATTATTTAGTAATCATTACAGCAAAGAATACACCTGAAAGGCCAAGTGATATAGGGAGAATCCCAAACAGAATAACCTCCGATAAGAAATTTGTAAGGCCCAAAAAAGCAAGTGAAGCTATAGAGTGGTTCTTGGTTAGGCAATCCCAAATGAATTGGATCTAGTCGTATCCACATGCAAACCATGCTCATCTATGATGTAACCTGAGGATTGACTTACCATTCCAAATGTTCATTTCTCCAAGTTGGCACTCACCAGTTGAGGAAGGAGCTCAAGGACCTCGCTTTAAATGTGTTGAAGTGTTCTTCCCAACTCTTTTTTTTGAATATGAGGATGAGTCTGTGATAGACAACCATGAAATCTAGTTGGTGAAGGGCTACAGGTTACTGACAGTTTTTTTCAATTTAATAGTCTTAATTTGTTACATGAATTATCAACCGAGATGAGTAGACTGATTTAAGTGTATGCACTATACAGCAGAAGCCTTTAATTATTTAAATTGAAATTATATATGAATGAATTCATTAGTTGATATTAATTCTATGAAAGATGAACACACCCTTATGAAAATGATATCTAAATAAAACTAAAAAATAAAATAATTAACTATTTTATCTAGAAAAATTAACCCCACACTTAAAAATAAGCTTAATTTTGAAACTCTTCTCCAAACTCTATCGTACATCTACACAACACACTTTTACAGAATAAATTAAAGCTCACAGAAAATAGAACACACACTTCTAAATTTATAAATTAACCATGAATTAAAACTATAAATGAAAACTTTGTTTACAAAATGAATCCTAATTTAAGTAAAGAATTTTCATCAATATCACTACTAAATTCACTCCTATATGCTTTTGAAACAGCAATGAATCATCAATCAAGTTTTTGCATATTCAAAGATCAGTGAAAGGAAAAAAAATAATCTTCAATGATTCATCTACTTATCAATAGAAACGAAATGAATTGGATTATAGGAAAATTCAATTGAAGAACACAATCGACAAATCAAAACAAAACCTTACTACTTGCAAGGGCCCTCCACAAGGCACATGGTCGCAAATCGATATCAACACTCAATCACTTATTTGAATTGAAAGCTCTTTCCTTTATAATTAAAAACGAGTTTTAGCAATTCATTGTATGCTTCGTAAAAATTAACCTCCACTATTAAATGCAAAGGTTTAGATAATGGTTTACAATGTAACTTTATGGAGATTCATATGGCTAAATATCATAACTAAATGGGCACCTAGTTTCCACAATTTTGAGGAAGATGGCCGACATGCTCTATTTTATTGATCGAACTTATCGACATGGGTGCATTGTTTTCATGAAAACTACAAACAGTGCTCTGAAAGAACCCGAAATATCCGCCAAATGGTAATGAATTTGGGAAAAATTTCACGAGAAATTAATTAAGCCTGCTCTCCCGAACAAACCCATCGTCGATATTCGCTTTTCATTCACTTAGAAAACACCTTTGAATTTTACTGCTCAAATTTTTTGTGGTTTTCCTCGATCTTTGCCCAGAATTCCACATGTGTGAGCCGAGTGGAGCCATCACAATGTAATCCATATTGGAGATTCTAGAAACAATTTCCATGTGTGTTGATTTATTCTAGAGTGGTGCTTACTACCCAAGCTACGGAGGTAGTTACAGGAACCGACAACTTGCAAAATTGAACTTCATAATCGTCAGTTAAAACCATGCAAGATTCTTCTTAATCTACTAAAACAAAGGAAAATGGTGTTAATTAAACCAATTGGGGATATCGATACAAGGCCGGAAGAATTATGGTGTACCATGTAAGGGTGAGTGAAAATGGTGCAATGGATGGCTGGAAGAATAATAATGAATGCATAAACATACAAGTGAAATGATGACAAATCAATGACCCAACATCTCCCCACACCAGATCTTTGCATGTCCTCATGCATTTGATTCCCAAAAATGAACTAATATACTTTTTTATTTATCCACACAAGGTTTTCCTATTTATTTCTTGGAGAGTGTTGTTTTTTAAAACCATAAAGTGTCCAAGAAAGGAGCTAACCGTTAGAACTATCTCCACCATACAAGATTTTTCAACCAAGGGATATCAACCCATAGAAGTGATTAAGGAGGAATAAAAAGGTTTAGAAATGATTGAATCATTATGGTAATCATAATAAACTGACCACATCATCCTCAAAGTAGGTGAAGTAGAGGAAAGCAGTACATGTGTAAGAGAACCATAAAAGTTTGGCAATGTCCACCAAGAGAAACTACAGATAAAGGAAATCCTGATTTGCATTAGTAAAAATGACAAATAAATTACCACATCCAAGGCTTAACTCAATTATTTTCAATGGAATCATAAATTCATTACTATACTTTTGGAGGTGTTCCTCAAGTCCTTATTTATGCATGTTGAAATAGGGTATCACGTCCTCGTATGCATTTCGATGAATATGTGTTGAATATGTAAACAAAAAAGAACACTTCAGGTTCTGATAAAATCTGTTGCATTTTCTTTAAGTGATATGAACTCTGCTGCCAATTTGTTACCTTGTGCTCAACTCTTGCTCTTATTTGCTTCATATTCTTTGCAAGGTAACATCTTTGTGATAACATATTCATAGAAGAGATGTGCAGCAATTTATACAATGTGCAGACTACAAAATCATCTTTGTTCTTTAGGGATTGAACTCACTTTTGTTTTTATCTCTCTCTAGAATATCACTATTAATATCATTGCAGTGCACACCAAATACTTAAGGATCCATTTTTGTTGTTAAAATATTTATGAGTTGAAATTATCAGATACTTTAACCAATTCCATCTTATGCCTAGTAGAGGAATGAAAACAAACTATATTTCATTTACCTTTATTGCTTCAACATATAATATTGGAAGGTGATCAAAGTTTCATGAACATAGGCATTGAGATATATTTCATAAGATATGTCACAAAAGTGATGGCCACTAATCCATTGCCTTCATTCTTTCACAAGCAATATAACACCATAGCTGACTTCCAAACCCTTCAAATTTTGATTTGAACCTAGCTCTTAAGCACATCATATTCCAAATTTCCAAAAGCTAATAGATTGATATTAGATTTCAAATTCGTGGACCCAAAGACATTCATGATGGCCTATTATGGATTACTGTTTTATGCCAAACTTTCATTTCTACAAGGATATTTGCATCATGACTTTTTAATATATTTACACTATTTTTTTAAGGACAAAGTCAGGGATGGAGCATGAATTTGGTATGAGGATATAGATCAATGATGGAAAAATATGGTTGAGTGGTTACAAATGATGAAAAGTTTTTTTTACACAGTAATGATGGATAAGATGGATTTCAAAGGAATGGTAATTGAAGTGGTTATTTATCATATTTTCCTAAATATTTAATAAACTAAAAAAAACTTCATGCAAGTTTTTACCTTTAATTACCAAGAAATTGAAATGCTGAAGTGTGATTTGTAGATGTTGGCCAAACCATTCTTCCGCAAATAGATTCTCAATCTTGATTTGGAAAATTCTAAATTGACTTTTTCATGCCATCCAATATTGCACAAAAAAAGATATGCATTGAACCCATTTTTAAGACCAAATTGAATGATTCAAAAGAGAAAACACGCTGTGGTGCAAAAATATTCTAACTGCCTTTAATCTACCAACAACAATGGTGAAAAATAAAATATACCTGTAAAACTCATTGAAAAGTCCTTGTACCCATTTTTGGAATTCATCTACATGGTACCTAACTCTATCATATTCTATGAAACCCAAGGTTAGAATTTTTTTATTTCTGCTCCAATATCTTAAAATATTTGTGCCAAATCCGCTCTAAAGAATGAAGTTTACTACAACAAAAACAAAGAAAATAAGAACAATAGTTGCAAATAAACCGCAACTTTTCGTAGTTGCTGCTAAAATAAATAATTTTTGCAAGTAGATTTTTTTCTCTCGAGTTCGGTTCCGCCCCATTTGGACGTAGTGTATCAGAAGTATAAACCATGAAACATAATTCATATCAATTAAAATAGGTTCAGCTTTTATTTTTTTTCTTGAAAATTAATGAATGCAGTGATAGTGGTGCGATCATGTCACGTTGAATGAAACAAGATGAACATGTTGCTACAATAAAACAATGTAACAGTGACCACTGCTGCTTAAGCTAATTCCATAAAACCATATGGGGTCTTGACTTCAAAACCAAATTCATGGTACAATTATTACCATGTGAATGAATGTGTCAAATTCGAGCATGTATAAAATCAATATCAGTTTTATCAATGATGAAAATATTTAACCAATATGAGAAAATTCACCGATAATGCAAATGAGTGTCAAGGTACTCCAGTGCATCTTCGACCGGACAAAATGAATGTGTTAAAGACGAGTCAAATTGTGAAGATTTGGCAATCATGATACATTGTTGTATTCCCATTGTTTTTCAACGAGAAGGCTTATCATTGATGTATGCAAGTTCCAAGACCCTCCAAATAATCTCCCGGGTATTGATCCCAAATAAGGTGTTGAGGTCACTGGACAAGATCTATTGGAAGGTGGGCCTTAAGGAATCCCAAGTCATCCAACCACAAAGAGAACCAAAAATATCAGTATCCTAATAAAAGATTGATACCATCAAAATATAGTGAACTTATTGTGAACTTTTCTTGCCAGCCTCTGCTTTGTTGTAAAAGTCATGTCTAATTGAAAGTAGCAAATGGGTCTTCACAACAGGAATTATTTTTCTCTTAAATTTTTTTTAATTTTTATTTTTGTTGTTATATATGTCCTATTCTACTTGAAAAGGAAACTTCGTTCAAGTATATGAATACTCCAATGGAACGTTTGGTAACAAGATTATAGACAAACTTCCATATGTGCTTAAGAAATATTTGGATATAAATTTAAGATAAGGAGAGGCCAACCTCCTTAGATTATATTATTTTAAGATGTTTTTAAAAGAATGAGCATCGGGCTACAATGAATGGTTTGGAACCAAGATTCAATGTATTCGTGTCTTCCTAGTTTTTTAACACATGTCATGCAAGTCTTTTAGAGATGTATCATTCAGAATCGAGTATATGCATGCAAGAAATTTTTCAAATCTCCTTAAACTCCAACAATGTACTTTTTTTACTTGCTTTTTACAACAATTATTTGTTGTAGAGTGTGGCATCATGTACTCTTGACCCCTATTTGAATATTCTTCTTATGGTTATTTTTATTCAATGGTAGTTGGAGAATTTATTTTGAATACCTAACATTGTATGGATTGAGGTGTTTTATTGGGATATGAAATGGTTGTACAGTAGTGGAATGGGAATGATATTTGTAAGTGCCTTTTGTGGTAAAATGGGAAAGGTTGAATTTAGGTCAATTCAGGTGAATTTTTTTGTTGTGGTGGAGTGTGGACGGTATGGATAACATTGATATTGAAAGGAGGATAGTGAGAGGAAAATATTGAGTGATATGGTGAATTTCCTCTATAAGGATCTTGCAAACCTTTTGTTTCCTAGATTGCCTTCTTGAGGTTTGGATGAGATGACCATGTTTCCAAGGTTGGTTTTGAGGTTTTAAATGGATATTTCATGTTTCCAAGGCAAAGTGTTTTTTCCAATTAATTTGAGAGATTGTTTTACACCTCGAAATTAATAATTAAGATCTTCCATGGTCTTCTTTCCTAGTAGGTGTTTCACCATACTAGGTTTATGAGGCTCATGGTCTTCTTTGGAACCCATATAACATGATTGTTCTATTTTTTTATTTTCTCCTTAGTAAATTGAATTTAACTTGTATAATATGAAATATTTAGTGTGTATGCATCCTTTATATATATTTCACAATTCTTTAATGTTATCAAGAGGAATTGATGCAAAGCATGTTTCTTTATAAATTTTATAGAAAAATATAAATGAAGTAGCATTTCAACTTATCGTTGGTTTTGAATTCTTAGCATATCAATTTGTTCATTTAAATTACCAAGAATGTCTAGAAAATTGTTAAATTCATTTTACCTACCAATCATGATGTCATAACTTACTTACTCTTGCCAACTGGACTTAGGGGATCTTCCATAATTTTCTTTCGCTCTTTGATATGTCTTTGCACAACTCAAATTTATTGAAATGACAATTGAGATACATCTCCTTTTCCCACGAGGTTAAGAAGATAAATCCATTCATCCCTTTATAGCATTTAGTAGGAATATTTTTTAATGTGTTCAATCCAAATTATGCACTAGATGTTTTTAAGGCTTTTAGCAATCTCTCCACTTAAATATTCTAGGCTTTCATCCTCTTTGGTTCATCCAAAGACTTGTTTTTTCAAGGTCAAGTGTGTATGCAAAGTTTTTATTTTTTTTCAAAAATACCTTTTCACTATCCCATGTTCTTATATAATTTTTTCCTAAATTCATGAACCATTTAAGAGCTCTATCCTTCAAAGGTTTAAACAAAATTCACTTTTTAAAGTGTAATGAATCAAGCATAAGATCTAAAAATTAAGCTAAAATTTAAAAAGAAACGTTTCTAGGTTTCTGATGATCTCATAACTGAAGAAAGTTACCTGACAGAGGATTCTCTTCATATGACCATTGACATTTATTTTGAATGGGAAATCCAAAGGGATTTTCCTCATTATCATCATCTCCATCCATTTCTTTAACCTCTTTGGCTACCTTCACTCCTGAAAATGGGTGAATCATGATGTGATGGGTGGGTTCTTACCTAATTACACGTGATATAGTGGGGGTGGTAGGTGATTGAATTTATTTTTAGAATGAAAAAGTAAAAGGAACTTATATACACTTCCCCTTTAAACACACCAAAATGTTTGTAAATTTAATGTTGTCTTAAATTGTTATAGTGTGAATTACTTCCATCAGATCAAGAGAATGATGAAGTATACGTGCATTATATGTGCTAGTTTTAATTATTCAAATTTTGAAATTTATGATTGAATTCATTATTGAGATTAATTTTATGAAAGATGAATACAATCTTATGAAAAACAGATATCTAAACAAAACTCAAAAAGAAAACAATTAAACTATTTGTCCAAAAAAATCTCAGATTTGTAAAAATAAGCTTCATTCTTTAAACTCTTCAAACTCTATCAGATGTCTATCGTTCTATTTATAAGGAAACTTGAATCTACACAACACACTCGCATGAATAAATTGTAAAGCCCTATTTAGAAAAATAATCTTCATACCTCTCTTAAATTTATAAATCAACCATGAATGAAAATCGTAAATAAAACTTCCCATGCACAAACCGAATCCCAAATTGAACAGGAATTTATCAATTATCACTTACCAAATCTAATCCCATATAAGCTTGGAAATGAGTAATGAATCATCAATCAAGTTCTGCTATGTAATCTAAGTTCCTGTGAAAGGAAAAAATGTTCCAATGTATATCTACTATCAATAGCAACGAAATGAATTGAGTTATATGAAAATCAGAAACAATAAAACACAACCGATAAACGAAAAAATAAAAATAAATAAATAAATAAATAAAAATAAAAATAATACAAAAATAATGAAAAAATAAATAAATAAAAATAATAATAATAATAATAACCTTACTACTTTGTGATCTTTCACAGAAGGTTTTGAATCAATATCAACACTTAGCTATGCATTTGAATTGAATACCTTTATAGTCAAAAACAGTAGTTTCAGCAAATTTCACCTGATGCTTTGTACCAACCTCTTCTTTGTTTCAATGGAATGTGTACATAGGGGCTACAATGTAACTTCAAGGAGATCTATGGCTAAAGATTAGAACTAGTTGGACACCTAGTTTCCAGTGAATTTGATGAACCAAGGTTATTTTCTCGACCGATTTAATTGACACATGGGTGCATTGTTTGCCATGCAACCTACAAAATAAAGTTCCAAATAACCTGCCACAACATTCCCAAATTGTAATTAATTCAGAATACTTTGCTGAGAACTTAATTGAGCTCATTTGGAACAAAACTCATGTCTTGTTTTTCCGAGATGTTCTTTAATTTTCTCAAACAACGCGTTTGAAGTCGTACTCAATAAAATTACCACATTTTTCCCCGATCTTTGCCTACATGTCAACATGTGTTAGCTGGTGATTTTGACCAATCAAAATCCATTGAGCTTAGAAACACCATGTGTCGGATTCCATTCTAGAGTGGTGATACTACCTCAACCATGAGGTAATAATAAAACTCGACAAATTGGCAAAAACTTGAACTTACAACTTTCATTAGTTAAAAACATAAAATTCTTTCAATTCCTAAAAATAAAGGAAAATGATGTTAATTAACTACTTATACGTATAGATACATGTCATGAAGAATTTGGTAAAAATGGTGGCAAGTGAGTGAAATGGTGCAAAATGGATGGTTGGAAGTAATGCGTCAATGAATGACAAAGACAAGTGTAAATGATGACAAATCGAAGAACGCAATGTTTCATAAAAGTAGCAAGGGAATTTTTTAAAACTCAGTGGCACAAATCCAACTATTCAAAAATGCCTTCCTTGGATTTGAAGGAAATCTTTCCATACCTTTGTGGGGCTTTACCGGACTTTTGCATCGATCTTTCTAACACGGGTCTCTCGATGTTGTCTGTAATGTCTATCAATACGTGGATTGGATATTTTTTCTACATTGATATTTTTTAGTGCCCGATAATCAGTAGCCTCCAAGTCCCATATTTCTTTTGTACAAGTACATCGTGCTCCCACAAGACGAGGGAACCTGGTCGATAAAGTATTAAGGGAATCTTTAGGCCTAAAATGGGCTTCCTTGAAAAATGTGCAACCAAAATAAAATCTATAAGAACCAATAGGATCTGGGATGATGATGTCAACTATGGGGGATGATTCACCATTTTTTTGGAGTTAAAGTGCAAAAGATTAAAAAAATAATAAATAATAAAATTATTTTTTCAACCTATTATATTAAACTTATCTCCCATTTACTCAAATTTCCAAGCAAGAGTACTATAATAGAAAATTTAATTCCTCATTTAGTAGTACCCATGTTTCATACTTTCGATGACTCGGCTACACTAAAATTTAGAAAATACATGAAAAAACATGATTGCAATAATGTTTTTCATGTATTAATTTTTCGATGTCAGTAGGTCCATCGAACGAGTAACATAAGAATTTCTTGGATGAGGAATCAAATTATGTATCCATAGGTGTTCTCGCTCAAAATTTGAGTAAACCCATAGGGAGATAAGTTGAAAATATGAGTTGAAAACAATTATTTTTTTCCCTCAAAATTTGATGATTTAATCTAATATTTTATTATTTCCACTATTATTATTCTTATAATTTCCTTAGAGGGCCCATTTTTAGACCTCCAAATTCCCTTGACCATTTTTGCATCAAGTTCTGGGATTTGGCAAACTTGATCTCTTCATTTTCTAGAATGGAGCTGTGATATATCCCGTTGGGTAGAGTGGTACCCGAGAGCTCTTAGACGAATCGAATGCTTGACTTCGACAAAGGCAAGGCACTCGTAGGTGAGAGTAGATGTCCATGTATTCTCTCCCATGCTCCGTATCCACTGCGGAGTGAACCCTTCCTACAAATTTCCCCAGATGTGGCTACAATCTTCCCCCCAATTTGAGAGTGAATCCGAAAGAAAACAAATTTATTGTCCGAGACGATATTACTACATTTCATATAGAGACTGTAGATATGTCGACAGTGTGGCTACCATGATATCCCGTATAACTTATTACCCAAAGAAATTAATAGTAAGTACCAGACCTGCTGCTGACGACATGAAAATCACAAGTATGGTTTACCTACGAATACACGAAACTTCAAGAGGAGCTATATCACACAATACCTCATTTGTGAAGGCATTGATGTTATAGTGGAAGGTGACATTGTTGGCCAACGCAAAGATTCTATCCTTGGTGAAGCCACCCGATGGTGTACATCTTCATTTTTTGAAGCCAATAGGCCCAACCGCTCGACGACCTCTTCTAAAATTAGCAGATTAACTCCCCACTCCTCCAAATGAGTTGTAGTGGCGATCCCTTCACCCACATCTATGAGTGAAAGAGGCACTTCTCCTCTCAAGTTCTTCGGTTTTGCCTTTGAGCTCGGTGGTGGCTACCATCACAATGGGTTACATCAATGACCTTATTACCCTCATTTGCCCTTTGTTGGGTTCCAACTCAAATTTGAAAAATGAATTCATCTCGAGTCTCTCACCACCACCGCTTCATGCTTTTACGACATTCAGTGCAGCCGAGAGTGGGTATTTTTATGGAACTTACACCACTTGTCGCCTTCTCTTTTTCCTTCCCATCACCCTTGCTTCGTGTTTCTATGTGTTTCTTTGGGGCCCCATTCGGACTTTTGCCTTGCTTTGTGTCTGGGGGCGCCTTTATTCTCGATTTGTGTTCGTGTATCCATTACCGTTTTTCGAATTTCTCGCTCAATTTTAAGATATCTAAGATGTTACACCAAGTTGTGAAAATGGACTAGGAAACCCATTTCTCTGAATACATTTCTAGAAAAAACTGTATACTACTTTAGAACTACGTTGCTCAAAATATTTGATAACGCCTTTGTGCATAGGTATGGAAAATATTTTTCAAATTTCAAGGACATCTTGATCCCCTCGTTGTCGCAACGTAGTCCATCAGATGTACTTGTCTTCATAGCTCCCGACAGCAGGTAGTAATGTTCCGATGGTGTCTCGAAAAAAATCACATGGGAGCAACCAAGAATAGTGAGGGTTCCCCCTCGTCCTTCGCTCACAATAGGTTTTCCACCGCCCGACGTGGGGGAGCCTTTCAAGAGCGTGCGTGCACCTTTTTCCTATTGGAAAAATCATGAACATAAAAAATATCCTTCCAACATATTTAACTATTCATATACCAGATTTGCATCTATCTAGCCTTCAAATGTGGGAATGTAAAAAGTTGACTTGTACCTTAAAGGAGCGGCACCTCCAAAGTGGCTTTCGTATGAATATGTCCTCATGTGGGAATCGCCAAATGATTTAGGCAAAAGCATTCATCATCGCATTCCTTTGTTTCTCGAGGGCCTCTCGAGGCAATATTTCTGATAGGATATCCTGCTTCCCTCTTTCTTTATTTTCATCCACCATGCGAGGTCATTGGGATTGTGAGGATGACCTTGCAAGGGTTCAACTGTAGATTGAGCCCTAACTCCTTATACCTTGACCTCTTGTGTTAAGCAAAGAAACAGAGAAAGACAAGATCGCTATGATACCCTTGATCTTATAATTTTATGTAGGAATGTAACATAATACAAATATAAACATGTACACATAGATTTAGCAAAAATATAATCATTTTGGCTGGCAGAAAGACTTGGGTCATGCTTACATACGAATGGAAACAAACTAGATTAGATGATGGTAGCTATTCTTTGAGAAGACATGTGGTCGTTACATGCTCAATTGTGTTACAATGAGGTTCCAAGGCCTATTTCATTATTGAGAAATAATGGAAAACCCTAAATATCCAAAAACCTAACTTCTAGGAGATGAAGTGCCAAATTATGGGCCCCCGTTCAGCACTAAGTACTCAAATTCTCGAGTACGTAATCTCGGCATATGATCTCTTTTTCGATACGCACAATACCTCGTTAGAAATATCTATCCGAGGATCATAACTATAGACAACACATCACTGCAGACCCATTTGGCCTCGATTTTCCCAAAAAATGTCATATTTAGGTTCCTCAAAATGGGTTTGGAAGTTCGGACCCGAAAAACTCGCTAAAAATAGTAACCTCATACAATTAAGGAAATTGAAAAATCCGAAACAATGATGGGGGTCCAAGTGAATAGTGTGGACACCAATATCCACCTAGATCAATTAATCTATTTTAATTGCTGGTTATTTGTTCCCGAGCCCGTGGTGGAAAGACTTGGGTGGGTGTGTGGTGGGTTACCGTGCTCATTTAGTGCTTTCGCTGAGGGTGGTGTGAGTATACACCATCGAGGTTTCTTGCATTTAATGAATTGGGTGAGGCGAGTCTTGATGGTGTGGATGAAAGTCTTTCGAATTTTTCTAGTTTTTTTTGTGTCCCCGATAACCGCATTGCTCACGACGCTGTTAATTTTGTGAACATGCGCCAGGCTCAAAGTTGAAAAAGACCATCCTCCTCCTAGCAAAGCCCACCGGGTTTGCTGACCGGAAAGTTAAATTTCAGCTCTGTGGCACTAGGCGTGGATACATCGTGTGTGTACCGCTGCAGGGGAAGACAAGACAGTGCTCATGTCAGTTTATAGTCTCCTAAAAGGTGGTGGTTAAGGGTATGGTGGATTAGCGAATGACATGGGATCGAATGCCACAACCCCAACCGAGGGTCAAAGGCCCACATGACATGGGAAAATGAGGAAGTGTAGGATGATGACGGCGGTTCGGTTCGAGGGGAAATTTGTCATTTTTTCTCCGGGATAATTGTAGATAGTTGATCTAACCTTGTTGGAGCGGTTAGAAACAGCAGACCTGATCCGACAGAGGAACATGTTGAATCAGAAAGGCCTTGGGATAAAATTCACTACTTTCAAGCATATGTTAGAGAACAAGAGATAAGTATGGCAAGGATGTAACCTCCTTCTAACCGAGAAGGTGGAGAATATGGAGTCTTAGAGGCTCACATTTAAGAGCATGTCCACGTTCTTTCGCCCTTTGCCTCCTCCTCGGAAATGTCTCCCCGAACAACCCAGCGCTCAATCACACGTATGATTAGCAGAGCACAGGTGATATCTTTGTGTTGTTTATATTCGGTGCCTTTGGTCTTCTCAATTATGGACGATGTCTATATTTTCCTTCTTCCTCATATGACGTTGCATTCGTATCAAACAAACTAGTTTATAGAGACTATCTACTTTTTGTTGCTACTCCTTATGTATATATTTTTTTAAAGAAATGAGTAGAATCATGAGTTAAATATATATATATATATATATATATATATATATATATATAAGGAATATTAAACTCATCTTTCTATATATATATCTCGTAATAAAACTACCCTTTAATATATTTATCTATACATTACAAATAAAATGTAAAAATCTTTATGTACTAACCTTCTCAACATATTATATTCAATAATAAGACATTATTATTTTCCATGGTATTTGATTCTCCATAGCCACAATGTATAATTACAACTAAAAAAATACCTCAATTTATCAATCAATAAAACATAAATTGGCTAGAGTCTAAATCCTTAAATACTAACTCAAATTCAATATTTTTGCACTCGAGGCACTCTCCAACCCAAATATTTTGGAGATGTTATAATGCAATGCAAATGTAATGTCTTAAAATAAAAATTAAAAATTACACCATAAATTAAACAAAAGGATTAATGTAATGTAAGGTAAACATTTTAACTTGATCAAAATAAAATAAATTAATTAATTAAAATAATAATAATAATAATAATAAAAATTAAAAATGACCCATGGTATTCATGTGGAATATAGCCTAGTTAAAGGGGGGGGATTTAACCATCCTATATCCATCTTAATTCATGGATCTACCAAGCACCGAGAGGGATCAAATATCTTGAGATGCAAACCCTTTTTTAGAGTGAAAAGATATTGATCCTCGAGCTGGGTAGATCCGGATTTAAGATGGACTTATGTTTGGAGCATTTTAATTTAGTTATATTTGAACTAAACCGCAAAGTACCAACTACCATGCCGTACTTTCTTCTTTATTAATTCATTATGGGCTTCTTTAAGCCACCATGATTCTTTATTACTTCAATTTTTCCTAACCTTGACTTAGTAGTATGTTAATTTCCATTTTTATCAAACACTCATTTTTATTAATCAAAATAAATCATTGCATAATAAATGAGAGTAATAGCATATATATAGCTTTAAGATCTAGTTTCATCTCAATATCATGTGTCCTTTAATTTGAATAACTCAAGAATGGTCATTATGATGAAAATGTGATGTTTAATTCTACCTACTTAGACATACACATATTTCTTAGAACAACTTCTATTATTCTAGGAAAAATACTTATCTACTTATTAATCTAGAAAAATACCTATCTAAATCAAATTTAGGTTTATTATAATAAATAACCACATTTTTTTGACTATTTCCTATTAGTTCTTACATCATTCCAATAATCACTAGTGAATAACCTAAATAAAACCCTATCTTACCTTCAATAGGTATTTGAAGGTGAGGAAATAGAAACCAACATCATAATAGCTAAAACTTCTAGTAAGTGTCATAAAGGTAGACCTTGGTATGTGCAAATAAACCACAATCCCTTCTCATGTCTTGCTTCAACTACACTTCCCATCATGCTCCTAAAGTGAAAAAACACATTTTCTACGCATTAGATTATTATTATTATTATTATAGCATGTGATTCATGGAAAAACTCAGGGTCAACACAAAGGGAGAAGTAAACTCCCTTATTGACTATTTTTTCATCATTCATTTTAGATCTTGTGTAAGAGAACGACAAGGTGTATAGTCACATTGTTTTGCTCCAAATAGTTGTAACATTGAAGAAGCAATCCCAAACTCCATTATTTGTAGTTTTTTGTATTTCTTTTATTTTTTTATGGTTCTTTTCTCTTTCCCTACTCTTTCTTTCCCCTTTCTAATCTTTCATTTCAAGTGGAATTTCATTTTTTCATTGGTGTATGCTTTCATTTTTTATTCTCTGTTGTTTGTATGAAATAGGAATTGGGAAAGATATTAATGGTGGTAGTGACCAATTTTATGCACAAGGTAGGTTTATATGGAATGAAGGGAAGAAGATGAAGTGGATAATCAAAATGAAAGAAAAAACTCGCTCCACACTTTTTCAAAAGCATGTAACAAAACTTATATAAATGAAATGGTTTGCAATAGCAGGCTCTGCATATCGGTTCATATACCATGTAAGGAAGCATTTTTTGGGATATTGCAATGTAAATAAGGGTCCCCCTGAAATCCACCTTACCAAAATGTATCAAAGGTAGATAGATAAAAATACATCAAAGCAGAGGAAAATTAGAGGAAGCATTATTTAATGCCAATTATGGAACAATGAGTGGATGCCATAAGGGGAAGCTGACCGTATGTTAGGAAGGAGGTAAAAAGGGAGACGTATATACTATTCTGATAATCCCGAATCAAAAGGACAACACAGAATTTTGAGTCTAAAATGGCCTCCTAAGGAAATTATAAAAATACGGTGAAATTAATAAAATAAGACTAGATTACATCATTAAATTCTAGAGGTAGCGGAAAAACTATTTTTTCAATTTTCAACCCATTCTGGGTTTACCTCAAATTTATGGAAACACCTCGTTAGATGCAGAATTTGATTCCTCATCCAAGGAGTATTCTCCACAAGCCATATTTATGTGACCACATGAAAAATGGGAAATACATGAAAAATGTAAAATACATGAAAAATGTGACTGCAATCATGTTTTTTCATTTATTTCTCATTTTTCATGGCAGGTCCATCTAAAGTATGCAACATGGGTAATCCTTGGATGAAGAATTAAATTTTACATCCACACCAAGTACTCCCACTCGAAACTTGAGAATTTAGAGATAAGTTGAAAATAGAGTTTAGAAAAAGTATTTTTTGACATTTTATTATTTTTTTAATCTTTTTACTTATTTACTCCAAAAATAGTGAATCATCCTTGGTTGACATCATCATCTTGAATCTTATTGGTTCTTATAAAGTTTATTTTGGTTGTACATTTTTCTTAAGAGGCCCATTTTAGACCTCATAAAATTTCATTGAATAAATAAAAAGTAGTGTGGTTTTGCAAGATAATACTGAACCACCATGGCCGTAATGGGAATGATGGAGGGGTTGGAAAAACATGTGCTTAGTAGCAAGAAAAGGGAACGTTTGATCTGGCTCAAAAAAGAGTTTCGAATGAATCGATGAGGACTCCAAGAGAACTCGGAGACTTAAGTAAAAATACGTATAAAGGAATCAATTTGATCTGGGGACGGTGGGCGACGGGAGGAGAGGAGGAAGAGCGCAAGAAGGAGGCCTAGGTAAGAAAAATGAGAGCTTCCAGAGGCGCTCGAGAGAAGTGTTGCATGGGTATGCAATTCAGAAGAAGGATTAATGGCAGAAGAATACCAAAGATGACTAAGATTGCTCGGGGGGAAGGTAGAATTCATAAGAGGTTGATCTCAAGAATTTTTTGTGACAGTGGTTGTTAGGTGGAGACAAGTGGCTCTTCAGACCGCCAATGGTGTTGATTGTGTGAGTAATCACTTGAGAACCCTTCCTCAACCTCCTAAATCTAGCTCGTGGGTGATTTTTTAAAAGAAAACATTTGCCACTTAATCTATGGTTGGGTGGAGAATTGAAGTTTCAATCTCAATTTCCAAGACTTAAATGCAAGATAAGTTGTTTTTCTATATTTTTATATGTTTGATTACAATTTAAATGTTCATGAATACTCTTTTTTGTTATAAAAATGTGTGTTTATGATGAGGAATACCTATTCACGGAATATTAATAGGGAATAATTATGCATATGTGATGTAGATGAATAATGCATGCTCATGTATTATTGTTGAGTTGAAGCTTGTATAAAGCCTTTTTGTGAGAACATCTAATGGACTCTATATTTCACTAGTTGGATCCTTGGCATGTGAAATGATTGTGAATATTTAGCTCTAAGCGCTTGATTTATTTTTAAATAAAGACATGTATCTATATATATATATATATATATATATATATATATATATATATATATGTATATATATGGATTGTCAAGGGTTCCTGTGTATTCTTTGAGAAATGTAAAATGCATATGTTAATGATAAGGAATGTAATTCTTTGTAAGGAAAGATTACATATTTGTTGAGTAATGGAAAATTATTATGTTTAAGTTTGAGCTAAGACTCTATCTAATTTTCTTGAATATAAAATATGGGCACATCTGTTGTTTTTGAATTCCCAAAATCTTAATGACCTAATAATAGCAATTATGTCAAGAATTGCTTCAAGATATACTAAATACTATTTATATACGTATACATATGTGTGTACATGGGTCGAGAAGATCACTTATTATTAAAGGCTCTGTGTCATTGAAGGTGTCCTATCCAAATGTTATATGTGTGTGTGTGTGTGTTATAAGCTCAGAGGGACCAATGTTGCCTAGCACCAAGAGCCCTAAGTGAAGTCTCACATATACCACATGAATCTCATTCTCTTGTTCTTCAAAATGCTGGAAGTTACTTCCTGCCTTAACATGATTCTTCTGGACTGGGACCAGAGATTACTGTCAGCCTTCTTACCCTTCAACATGTTTTCCTTTCGTTAAGTTGTTTTGTTACTACTACAATATTCATTGATTCATATCCGCATGGTAATTTATTTTAATATTCGTTAACTGCATTTCCTTGCCATTGTTAATCCTTTTCAAATCAAAAACAAAAATTCTTCTAAGTTTAAATACTTTTTCTAACCTCTCTTCTTTTTGAATCAAGAATCTATCCTCTATATAATAAAGGTGGTTTCATGGTCACTCTTATCTTCTTATTCACTTAAAAATTTCCTTCACATTCATTTAATGCTTCCTTATAGCCATTTAAATGTTGGTTTACCTAATGAACAATCCTCCTTTGTTACTATTTTTTCCTTCTCCTTCATGATGGTTTGCATATTACCCCATTCCTCCTTTGCGCTTTCATAGTAATTTTCTCTAATAAAACAATTAGGTATGTTACAAAAAGATTGCATTCAATGCTTCACTCATTCTTTGATTTCTTTCTCCCTGAAGGCAGTGGAGTTTTAGTATAACCATTGCTGTGAATAAAGGCCAAACATCATATATGAGGATATTATCCTAGACTTCATATTTTGCTTCAATATTGACAATCGCATCATCAAGTATGAGCATGTTTATTATCCATAATTTATGACTTGGATTGTTCACTGTCCTCGATCACTATTGCTATTACATGCTATCAGATACATCATTATCACATATTTCAATTTACATCTTCTTTTGTTTTTCTTCACGTGTTTTCCCCATGGTCCCCGATCTACTCTAGCGCTGCGGATTTATTGGGAGAGAATAGCATTCTTTGATACCACTTGTTATAAATACTAAGAGGGTGAAATAGTATTTCATGCCCAATGAAATTTTACTTAGTTTATACTTTTCATTTTAAAATTCTTTTGATCCATTATTTCATTTACCAGTGACAATGTGGTTATAGGTCTAAGAATATTCAAGAATTATGAGTGGCATTAAACATAATAAAAATGTAAACCATAGAATGAAATACATATACACCGTATTTTTATGTGGAACCTAATTTAAGAAAACCACCATTGTTTTTGTCTTGTATTCTTTCTTATTATGAAGAAAATATATGATCGTGTATTACCCAAACCTTTACCGCATTTGTGCAAACTCACTCATGGAGGTTACAACTCTCCACAAATTCTCCAACTCGACCGAAGGAAGCTACTTCTCCATGATCAAGTTTACCTACTCCTGCCTGCAGGAAGTTCACTCCCTCACCATGTTACCGTGGACCAAATTTAAAAATATTTCACACTAGATCCACCGACTCAATCACAACCCAAAACGTGTAGGCCATGTTAGATAAAGTTTTCTCAAAATTGTAAATTGTATTCGCTTAAATCACCAGGGCCGGTGTTAGGCTGCGCAGTTTTAGGCAAATATAAAACCACGCTGGGCCTGGTAGCCTAGCCCTACCGTGAATACGTGAGTGCCTCCGGGTCAATATCAGAAAAATGTATCAATAGGCTTGAGATGACTGAAATGAATACTAATTTTAGGCTATACAAGTAGGAGGGTTTGATTTGATTTTTTTGAAGTTTTGTTGGAAAAAAGGAAAGGCAATTTCCGGGCTTGGGGATGAGGCCAATTCTTGCAAGAGTTCAACTAAAAAGGAAGGCAATGGCTTTGATGTCTTAGATTGAATGAATGGATAGAAAACACTACCGGGAGACAAAGAGGAAAAAGAGGTCAAAAGGATCCTCTTTCAAACCAGAAGAAAACATATAAACAACAAAAGTTTAATATGTAGCACTAGCAAACTAATGAATTCTACCTTAGTCACTCATTTGTTTAATTTCGTAATAAAGAGAAGGGAAATGGCATACATAAAAAATTAAATAAACTTACAATACATGGAGAAAAACACCAACAAAATCGTAGCCACAAGGATCCCAACAAGTGTCAAAAACCCCAGTCTTCCCCACAAAAAATGTCGAAATGAAAATACAATGGAGGTGCCAAACTATTCCCAAGAGCTTCAACCTCGAAATGTCTCGTAAAAATACAATATATGACAATTTTAACCCCTTCCTATGCCTCTAGGGGTCGAGCTCATCCTTCTAGGAGTTGTTTTCCAAACTGCCACCCCAAACTAGAACCGAAATCTAGGCAATCAAACAACTTGTTTAAGGCTAGGGAAACCGATCCGCATTCACTCACATTTCACCTTTTTAGTGAATGAATCTTCTAGAACAAGTAAAAATGTGCCAAAATTACATCATGGTCATCAAATTACATCAAGATAGATCAAGAGTTACATCAAAAAGTGAAACTAGTCAAAACTAGGTTAAAATTGGAATGCGTGGAGTGAAAATAGTAAGGTGTAACTTTCATGCGCCGCGCCCAAAATCTCTTATGTGTAGCACAACTTTGGAGATGATTTTTGAGGTACTTCCCGAAGTCAAAATTGATCTCATGATAGCGTGCTGAAATCTCGCCTGCTCACTTTCTCCAACCCAAGTGGAATTCTCTCGGATTTGGAGTTCATTTGCCTTATCAAAAATCAAATCTCTCCCAAGACCGATCAAAATGAGAAATGAGGTCCGCTCAAGGCAAGAAAGTGTCACAGTCAACGTTTGAAGGTCTTCCTCAACCCCACCGAGGCTCATGATATTTTCGCGTCAGAATTTACTTGTCTAGTTATCATTTGACTCTTCAAGCAAGTCATTTTGCCAACCACGCTAGGAGAAATCTTGATTTTCCCAAGGTCACTGCTGCAGGTGCATCAATTCTCCCGAGGCAACAAAGATGTTGACATTTATCTAAAACCATGACACCTCGTGTAAAAAGTGAAGGAGGTTTTTCTTCCTCGTATATTTTTGACCAAAAACCTCTCTCATATTTTTTTCCAACACATCTTTTATTGCTCAGAAAAAATCATTTGAGTGAAACCTATCCCGACAAAAACAAGGGATTTGTCGAAATGAAGCGAAATGAAGGGGGATAATGATCTTGAAATTCTTGAGAAAATTTTTGGAAGTAGGGAGTGGATGTTAGGAAGCAAGCGAAAGTGAAATTTTAGAGATTTGAGTGGAGAGGAAGGGTCCAAAAGGGAAAATATTATAAATGGCCTAGAAAAAATTTCCAAGTTGTAGCAAGAAACTAGTTTGTGCAAAAATGAGGAATTTGGGGGATATCGTTGACGGGAAGTGCTTAATAAGGTACATTAAGGATAGGGGGAAGGTGTGTATGAACATCAGATACAAGTTTTGCTAATTTTATTTGACCATCCAAAAGAAATTACCTTCAAACCCCCAGAGAGGGAAATGAACCTTACCAGTACAATAAAGCACGAACAAGGTGTAAAATGACTCTTCGTAACCCGAAATGATGATGACAACCCTCTCGAATGACAATACACTCACTGAATGGTGACATGGACCGACATTTGGACAACTTTGAGTAGAGTGAAAACAAAATCCCGCATCTAATACCTATAGTAGACCAAATTTTTACCAAGACTCAATGAAATGACAAATTTGACTCGACACCTCAAAATCACTTTGTAAGAGCATGTTTGATCACTAGAGGAATAAAAAGGCCGACACTAACATTGGCTCCAATGGGGATGGCAGTTCCTTGGAGGTGCCAAGAACTACAAGAGGATCTTGGAAAGCAAGACAAGGCTCTGTACATCCATCGTTAAATGGAATCAAAAACTCAAAACTGAAATGCATGATCAAAACTCAATAATTACGACGTAAATTGACTCTCACTCAACTAAAAAATTGACTAGATACTTAAACACAATCGACAAACTAGAAAATATGCTCAATTACGAGTTTATTCAATACAACTACACTAATTGTTCCATTCATCACTCGATCAAGTGAAATGAAACAACCAATGTAACCAAGTACGTATTGTACTATTGATTACTGCGAGTGCTCACGAGAACAACAAGAGAACTACTCAGTGAAACTCCATGAAAACTTGTAACGATTCGTTGAATACTATGGATTTATCCGCTCCAAAAACACCGATGTTGGGAAAAATATCGAGAGGGTGAATCCGCATTTATCGCATATTCAAAATTTTACTTTTTCTGCTTCTAAACCCATACGCTAATTTCCCCTGAACAGACTCTCAAGATACGTCGTGACAATTTCTATGAAACTCGCATGTCATTATTAAGGATATCTAATTATGCCATTAATCTTCTCACTTAAATCATTCCATCATTCATTCAATATCATCAGATTTTTAATAAACAAGAAACATGTGGCAAAGAAGAATTTAATAACAATCATAATAAAGCATCACATATGAACACCAGATTTTTAGTGGAAACCTAAGTTTCAGAGAAAACCACCGCCATTGCTCAAATCTCTTCAATATTTTTAGACATAGAGAAAATATCTTACAACATATGTTCTAGTGTTCTACTAAAGACGTTGTGCACCCACTCAAGGCCGTTTACTCGCTCGCTCCCCGTGGAAGGGAGCCCAACCCCCGACTCGCTTACCGGGGCCTCTCTCCCGGAAGGAGCCATGACCCCCGATCTCGTTTACCGCCACCCGGAAGGGAGCTACAACCCCCCCGACCGTTGCCACAACCTCAAGACTCTATAATTACGTTTCATCAATTTTCACATCGGATCCAAAGCTTCCTTTTAGGGACACCGACTTCTGGGTGCATCATTTTCCATCATATTTTTCGCACCTGACCTTTCCATACTTTAAGCACAAATAACCATGAAACAGATACATATAACTCACCTACGTATACTTCAAGAAACCGTACAATGCAGACGTACATTTTCATTACGTACTTCAAAGAACTTTGTTTGCATACGCCTCTTTCCTTTGATCGATAAATGCGGGGTGATATATACGCGTCTTCGTTCACATAAACCAAATACATTGCATTATTATTACAGACTACTATCACAAGATACGTTTTCTTCAAATAAGTCACAAGATACACGGCCAGTTTTCTCACGAACTTAGCGTATGTGTTCTTTAGACTTTATGTCACCGCAATTGTTCACAATGCATACATCACTAGATTTTACCCTTTACCTCGGATGGTGATGTTCGCCCATCATGATCTAATCATTCCATACACATATCTAAAATACAAGTACATTTCAGACTTAGATCCCCTTCTTCATTATTGGTGCATCATACATTCAGATTCATCATTCAACTCTTAACCCTTTCCATATTCATCTACTTCAGAGAAGTATTCATTCAAGTTCAAACATCTTGCACCATCCTTGTCATTTGTACAATGAATTTCTTTCCTTATATAGGCTTACCTTTTTCAATACCATGAGCCAAACCACATTACTTCCGATGGTATTCTGATCAAGTCAGTTTTAGCACCACACCAATACATAACAATACCATGGTAGATACCCCTTGTTTTGCACTTTTAGAGCGCTTTTGCCCATACGACTTGGAACGTTCTTTTCCCCGCTCTCGCATACGCGACTTCCCTTAGGCAAATCCGCGTATGCCTAGAGACATTTTTCATCATAGCTCTATCACATGGTCAATCTTCTTCATCGCTCAGACTAAATTTGAGATACACTTAATTAGTTCATCAAGACATGTTCTATCAAGGACAACTTCATCATGCAAGTTTCCATCATCTTGCCCTTCAAGGACAAATAATTTCAGCATCATAAAACATCACTTCATATCAGATTTACATCATTATCAAGTCCATCGTACTGACTAACTTGATTGTGTGGTTTGCCAACAAGACAACACATGTCAACACTTTCATGTCTTCATCTTCTTTCAAGCAGTTGCCATCAAGGACAAACACTCGCATCATATTGCCAAAGAACTACATATGGATCTTCGAAGTTCATGCACACTCGGGACTTAGCTCATCCAATGGATTAATTTTCTTCTCTCTCTCATACCATGAATGCAACCTGAGCTTTGTGACGAGACTCGCTAAAAATGACAAAGAAATCGGTCATTTAATCAATTTTGTATCAAGACATCGCTAAGCTTATATATAGTCAATGTAGAAAATCTGACTTAGACATCACCCAACACATCAAGCCCATTTGATCGTGAAAAACTTGAAAATACCAGTTATTCAACTCATTTTCTATTGGTTCCGATGAGATTACATGATTTTTCTACAAGTTGCCCATGTGAAGATTTACTTATGAAATTTTACCCTTCAAAAACTGGAACATTCAAACAAATGTATCAAGCTGTCATGTATCATTTGATCATATGTCTTAACTTCTCCAAGTCTTCATCTCCGTAACTTGCAAAATCAATGGCATTTGGTGCTGCAACGGATATGAGAAATCTTGAACAAGGTTTTCATTTCTCAAGATGGTCCGTATCAAGACTTGTCGACAAATATCATATATTAGTTGTCTCGATGAACTCTAAACGAATTAAAAAAAAGAAGGGAAAAATCCTTCACTTACTTCTCAAATTTGCTGCACTTTCCTCATCATTGTCATAGCTATATGCATCATTTCATCATCGTACTCGAAAGCCGCCAGCGGAATTCTCCACCTTCAAACTACCGATTTAGAACTGCAAGACTAGCTTCGTTTGAGTGAAAATAATCATCATCATAATCGATCAAACTTATATAAATAATCGTGATAAAGCACATCATCAAGTACATGTCATATCACAGTTTTCTTTCCAAAATGATCGATAAAAACAATTACCATGACAATCGGGATAAGAAACAAAATGTCTTGGACTGGCCACTTGTTCTTCTTGAATCAGCAAGTCAGCTTCGGAATATTGAAAATACTCATTCCTTGTAGTGTTCTTTTGCATCATCTTCTACTACACTTACCAACATGTCAAGCTTTACCTCTAGAGATGTCGATTTTTTCCGATCTATGTTTTTCATCTCTTCTTCTCAACCTTGCTCCTTCTGGACGTTTAAATGAGCCTACATTTATCGGTAATCGTTCGTATCCTTGAAGTGTTGCAAGATTCCTTTCTCTCAACCGAAACTCCATTTCTCGGGATCAAAGGCACCCAGAAAAGAGAGCAGATCTAGGAGAAGGTCTATATCACTCAGTATCAAAATATACTGAGCAACTGCAGAATCACAGTACTGTTTCGGCATTTTTTCAAATTGCTATACTCTTCTATAATCAAGAAAAAGGTTCTTATTCGATTTCCTACCTGTCGAGGAAAACTTTGACAGAACTCGCCGGAAATCTCAGGATGCTCGTATTTAGGCAAGGTTTGAACCGTTCTCGACTTTGGTTTGCAAAGAAAGAGCAAAAAGCCTAATACTAAATATCTTCTTCAACAATCAAAAAGGTTCAGAAAAGTCTCCAACATTCCGCACATGTTGCTCGCCGTTGACATTGTTACATTCGCCATCAAATCTTGGTAGATATAGGTCATAATTTTTAGGGAAAGCATGAAGAACATAAGTTAAAACAAGTTTTATACCGATTCAGACTATATAAGGTAGGAGTATATACAAGAGCTAATGGATCAATTTTGTTTTCTTTAAGCTCATCACTCAAGAGAGAGTCATCATAAAACATGTGGGCAGCAAGAGGCCGGGGGAGCAAGGGAAACCGTATTTACACTTTTTTGAATAAGTTTTAGTGAAGATTTTGATCAGCTTTATCATACAACAAACGCTGAAAAACTTTCGCATAGTTCATGAACATCAAAAAGAAGTAAATGACAAGAAAGTAGACTAGATCCCCCGAATACCATCTCCAATTTTGGATACCCTAAGGTCTTGTGCAAGATCCTTCCATTTTCTCGAGAAAGAGTTAGTCCTCCAAAGGAGCTCATACATTGAGTTGGAGTCAAATGTGAAATTACCTCAGCCTTTATGTATGATCGTTTTCCACCATCAAGATCCGAACTTGATATGTACGGGGGGCAAGACAATCTACAAGTCAAGTGTCACGTTCATGCTTTAGACTTGAGATGATCACAAACAGTTATCTACTTCCCCCACTAATGCAAAGCAAGAGAGTTTCGAAGGCTACCTCGGCTAACTTCGTGCTCCGTCGTAGCTTATGAAACAAAGAACACCAACAAGCAAACCATTTTCTTTCCCCAAAGATGGTCGCCACTATAAGTAGCCTGAAATCTACCTTAGTCGAAGAAGGTAGTTTTCAGGTAACATCAAACCATGCTCTGCTCGTAAATAGCCCTACTAGTAGAACAGACATAGGCTCTTCTCCGGGGTCAATCTCAGAAAAATGCATCAATAGGTTTGAGATGACCTAGAAATGAATACTAATTTTTACGCTGTAGTTATACAAGTATAGGAGGGTTTGATTTCATTTTTTGAAGTTTTGTTGGAGGGAAAGGAAATTCTGGCTTGGGGATGAGGCCAAATTCTTGGGCAGAGTTCAAATTGGGCAAGTAAGCAATGGCTTTGATGTCTTAGATTGAATGAATGGATAGGAAAATAACTAAGGAGATGAAGAGGAAAAAAGAGGCTGCAAGGATCCTCTTCAAACCCGTATGAAAACATATAAAACTAAACAAAAGTTTAAGGCAGAGTACTAACAAACTAATGAATTCTACCTTAGTCACTCATTTGTTTAATTTCAGAATAAAAAGAGAAGGGAAATGGCATACATAAAACATTAATGAACTTACAATTACATGGAGAAAAACACCATCAAAACTCGCAGCCACAAGGATCCCAACAAGTGTCAAACCTCGGTCTTTCCTTTGCCAAAAATGCCGAAATGAAAATACAATGAGGTGCCAAAACTATTCCCAAGAGTCCAACCCCGAAAATGACTAAAAATACAATATATAGACAATTTTAACCCTCCATGTGCGGCCGGGTCGAGCTCATCCTTCTAGGAGTTGTTTCAAATCCTAATTCTAAACTAGGAACCTAAATTCAGGCAATCAAACAACTTGTTTACATAGGAAACTATCCATTCACTCACATTTCACCTTTAGTGAATGAATATTCTAGAACAAGTAAAAAATGCAAAGCAAAATTACATCATGGTCATCAAATTACATCAAGATAGATCAAGAGTTACATCAAAAAGTGAAACTAGTCAAAACTAGGAAGCAAATTTCCGGGAAATGTGGAGGAAAAATAGGTGCAAAATCCTCATGTGCCGCGCCCAAAATCTCTATGTGTAGCACAACTTTGGAGCTGATTTTGAGGCACTTCCAAAAGTCCCAATTGAGCTCATGATAGCTTCGGGAAAGCCCCCACTTCATTCACTTTCCAACCCAAGTATAATTTCGGATTTGGAGTTCATTTGCCTTGTCAAAAAATAAAATCTCCCAAGACCGTATCAAAATGAGAAATGATAATGCTTGCTGCGTAGTGTCACAGCTCAACTTGTGAAGGTCTTCCTCAACTCCAAATTGGAGCCTGGTGATAGTTTGCTGAAATATATTTGTGTCTAAGTTACTGCTGACTATCAAGAAAGTCATTTGGCCAACCAAGCTAGGAGAAATATTGATTTTCCCAAGGTCACTTCTACAGTTGCATCAATTCTCCCCGAGGGAAACTAAATATTTTTGACATTTATCTAAACCATGACACCTGTGAAATGAAGGAGGTTTTTCTTCCTTGGCCTATTTATCAAAAGCCTCTCTCAGGTTTCCCAAAATACACCTTTTATTGCTCAGAAACATCATTTGAGTGAAACCTATCCGATGTGTGTGGAACAAGGATTTGTCAAATGAAGCTAAATGGAAGGGGATAAGGGACCTCAAATTCTGAGAAAATTTTGGGAAGTAGGGAGGTTGTTAGAAGTAGGGGGAAAGTGAAATTTCATAGATTGAGTGAGAGGCAAGGGGTCCAAAAGGGCAAAACACAGACCAGCTTCAGTACCACAAGTTGTAGCAAGAAACTAGGTTTATGCAAAAATGAGGAAATTTGGGGGATTCCAAGAGGCTAAGTGTTTAATACAGACATTAAGGATAGGGGAAGGTGTATGAACATCAGGATACAAGTTTTTCTAATGATTTGACCATCCAAAAGAACACCTTCAAACCCTAGGAGAGGGAAATGAACCTTACCTAGGCACACAACTCACACTGGACAAGGTGTAAAATGACTCTTTGGAACTTGACATGATGATGACAACCCTCCTAAATGATATTACACTCATCTTAATGGTATATGACCAGACATTTGGACAAATTTTGAGAAGAGTGAAAACAAACTTTACCTAATACCTAGTGACCAAATTTTACTTGAAGGACTCACCGAAATGACAAAATTTGACCTTGACACCTCAAAATCACTTTGTAAGAGCATGTTTGATCACCGGAGGAAGGCCGTAAAGGCTAACACCAATAAAAGACTCATACCTACTAATTATGATAAATAAATAAATACCAAAAACTTCTTCAAATCAAATAATAATCAAAGAAGTATTCTCAAATTATATAATTGAATACTAAGATACCAATCACTCCCTCTATGAAATAAATCACTCATCAAATCAATAACATAAGCCATTTAACCCTAATTGATCAACACTATCAAATTACAAGACATAGACTCAAGGAAACAACAACTCTCATTCCACCAACACACTCAACAAGGCATCTTCGACAACCAAATAAAGAATACATCATCATCAACATCCATCACATTCATCAGAAGGTGAACTCACATAAACCCTAGTATCATTAATTTTCTTCTTAACTTTCAATAATTCTCAATAATTCCACACCTATATTCTCACAGAAAATACAAACCCAAGATTCTTTCTCAAACTTTAGTTCATCAATATTGTGAGATATCAAGTAAATCTCTTTTTCTCTGCTAAATATTTAAACTCTATATAATCATTGAACTCCTTTACAAAAACATCATATCATTGTTATAATATTCCCTCATTTACTATGCTCAAATACCATCAAGAAGTTTTAGTTATATACTAATTCACCAAGTAAATGGGGACAAATCAATTTCATGTAATTTAATCAATTACAACACTCAATACAATAAAAATACATAATGGTAATTGTCAATCTGAACATAACTAAAATATATCTTTGTAAAAAGCACCAAAATACGTGTCTATAATTTTTTCATACCCTACGAGCATCATTATTAGTATACTAGATATTTCCATTCACACCGATCTCTCGTATATTTCCATGTCAATATTGATCCATATCATAGCGTAATAAATCATTATCCAAGAAAAATAAATCTCTTTGTCAAAGACCCCGTAAAACATGAGAAAAACTGTGGCATCTGTTAATTCGCCTTTAATGCAACATTTATATCTTTGTCCAATCATATAGATCTCTTTTCAAATAGTATGTGAAAACCAAATCTAAACCGTAGATTCAAAAAACTCAAGACATTAACCAACATCTCTCATGTGATATGAAGAGGTTAGTTATATTATCATTTTTTTTAACTCAAACACAAACAATGTTGATCTCTATCATAACTTTTTTCTCCAAGATAAATAGTGGAATTACTCATATCCCATCAAACATGATCCAAGAGATGTGTTAGGGTCCTATATTTTATAGAATCTCAAGGTGATGAAATATTTCATATTTGTTATTTTTTACTGTAACACCAATTTGCAAATGATTTCCAAAAAAAGTATACAAAAGAAAATCAAAAGAGGTGGGTATGTCAAAAGAAAAAAGAATATGAAGAAAGACAAAAAGAAAGAAAATTGAAAAAAAAAGAGAATAAAACCCCACAAAAGAAAAAAATAGAAATAATACTCAAAAGTACATAAAATTTAAAATGCCACTAATGCTAGGGAATTAGTTTCTTTTATGTTAAAAAAAATCCAATATGATTGTGTGAATCTCTATTTCAAATGCCACAATGACTAGAATTTTGTTCCAATCATACAACTTAATCATGATGGAACAATCATTAATTTCATGTCAAATAGGTTATAGAATAAATATTTTTCCAAATGCTTAATCTGGAAAATACCGTAGTTAGGGAGATGAATGAGATTGATCTAATATAATTCAATCAATAAGAGAAATAAGTGATGTGAGTAGGTTATATTTTATAGATATGGTGGGCTCATGGCTTTAATCCCACTCCCAACAAAAGAAGATGAAAAAAATGACAGCTTAGCAAAAGAATTGAAAATGAAAGGTAGGTAGAATTGTACATAGCTTTGAAAAGAATGAAATTTTTTATCCTGGGAAGCTTAATTTTCAAAGTTATTTCAAGTGCAATACAGAGAAGGTAAATGTGGTAACATTATCCCAAGTTTAAAATTGATCTGAATGACTACTATCAAGTTTGACATATAATCCAACATCCAAATTTTTACCTTTTATCAAACCCCCCGCTTACCGACAAACCATCACATCAAGTATCACTTTGAATTACCATCTGTGCCCATCCTATCTCTCGATCCTCATCCGACGACCGTATTACTTTTCGCTCTCCCTCTCTCCATCTAGACCCCATCAACGGGGGTCTGAACAAGTTTTTATGTTTTGGGCCTGAATAACGTGGCGCCCTCCAATCATTTCCACACTTCGTTTAAACCATCACTATTTTTACCCTCCGCGTGCTTTCACTCCATAAAAACCACTAATCCGCCCATTGCCGAGTGCTGCCTCGTCAGATGTTGAGCAAGAAAATCCTCTTTTGTGGATAGAGGCGTGATACTTCCTCAGCCTCCAGGGTGGGCTCCAAGAACAAGGGAACACGCTAAATTCCCACCTTAAAGGCTCAAATGAAATATAGACCGAACATATATCCTGTATTCTCACCCAATGCTCTTTTCGTTAGTATTTTGCGCAATCCCCTATCTGCCCACGCCTTGCCCGTTAATATTCATGCACCCAAACAAATATCAAACAAACTTTGACGCATACAAACATGTATATTCATCTACATTCATATTCAACTATCAATACTAGAGTTAAACACTTCGAATATAAACAAAGCAAGTTGAACCGTAAACTACGTGTAATATTGATATAGAAAAATAGGTTTATAACCTTATGCCTCTAATGCGACATTCTTCAATGGGTTCGCATGTGCATGTCTCTGCCATCGTTCATCGTTTGGCTCGATGAGGCATGGGCTGAAACTCTCTTCACAATGATGGGGGTCTTCTTCTTCAACACACCAAATACAATTTTAACGGACTATTCATATAAATTTAATCAATGTGAGGAAGAAGAATTTAAGGTGGATAGAGGAGGAATAGTTTTTTTGATCCATAAGGTAGAGAGAGTGTCTATCCTTTGGGGAGTTGCACATTTGTAGAAATCCAATAGCGAAAGGGAGAAACTTGACTTGACCTAGTTGGAACAAACAACCATGAATCGTCACAAAGCTTCAACCTATAGAAGATTCACGCTATATTTTAAAAAAAATTTCCAAAAGTAGTTTCACAGTTCTTTCGAGACATAGCAATCGTTTGGTGCGAGGCTCGTTGTTAATTTTTCATGGGCGCAAGACACACACCACCAAGGTTTCCACCCAAAAATCACAGGTTTATGAGGGTTTGTTTTATAGAATGATCAATAGAGATTACATTCCCCGACATGTCAAGGGGTCCATTGAAATTACAAACGTATGACAAATATATTGTGGGTCACTCAAATGTTCCTCCCATATTTGGAATGATTGGCAAGGATTTCGTGAAAAAATATTGTGTAACATATGCCTCTCTAAAGCATGAAGTCCAAGAGATAGTGAGGCATAAATCTTTACGACAACATGCCCAAAACCAAAATCTCACAGTTAAATACCCCAAGATCAAATAAGGCACTTGATACACCTAATACATGAATATGTGGTATGGGCGCAACCATCCATAATAGAGAACATGTAATAAGATCCTGTGGTATGGACGCAACCATCCAAAGGAGAAGGATACCAAATAGACCGCACGAATGTAGCCATCCAATCGTAAGAGCTACAGATATAGTCATGATAAACCAAATCGCCCCACAACCTGGGATTTATCAAAGACAAATCCCAAGGTCTTGTGCTCCATCTCACCCCAGCACAAACCAAGCATGTGAATGAATGAGCTTCAAGTCGAACATGCAAGAAATTCACCTCGATTACCACCAATGATGAAAGTTACAACAAGTGTGGAGATAGACCACCAATAAATGAAAATGGTTCTCAAGGTAATGCTACATAACCATGGAATGTGAACAGTGAGCTTGAGTCGAACACCCATGAAATCAATCATTAGGAAGGCCAATGATGAGAACCTATCACCGAATGTGAAGAAATTTGCTGAGGCATGCAAGTCTAAAATGGTAAGGGAGTCTCTACACCAAATTTTCATCGATAATATTTCAGGTTGACATAGTGACTCTGCTGAAGCAGCGCTGCCACGTTTCCCACACCATCGACATGACGAGGGAACAAGATGCTGATAGTGGAATCAGACCACAGAGACTGGAGAAGGAAACTGTATGGTTCTTCTTGAACACATTGGCAACACAACCCTGAATTCTATAAGATTACACATCATGATCCGAGGCTGTAGACGAGTCAAAGAGCATGAGAGGTCAAATGGATAACCCAAACCCATGGAGGAAAAAATGATGAATATGGGATGTCTCAACCTAACACGAACCGCGTACAAAGTGTCACCCAAGAGTGACATACCGGGGCCGACACAACCGAGAAATGGTTCCATTTTCCCCCACACTGCGAGTACCCCCTGCACTATTTTTTGAAACAATATTGAAGGGGATATCATATGCTTGGCATGTAAAAGTTTTTCTTCAGACAAATCCATCCTAGTACATTTTATGAGCCCTAGGAAGGAGGAATTTGGTAACACTGCTGATGATCAAGGCTCGATGCTGTTTAGTTTTAACCAGTCTGGAAAAGGGAAACTCGTCATATTTTCATGTGTAGATAGTTTGAAAAGAAGCGGAAAAGAAACCCTATCGGTCCATTTTTATAGGTAGTCTCATAGATCCAAAAGGGGCAGAAAAAAATACTCCAGAGAACTCTCTTAGCCATGTTCAACTAAGGTATTCATTTTTCAAGAATAATCGGTTCCAACCGAAAAAGGGGCAAACACATCGGACAAAAGATGTTTCGTAGCTCAACGAGTTTAAAACGACAAGAGACTGGACCTTTTCCAAATTTTTAGTCTAAAAAGAGTTGAAAGTTGACACCTCCCGGATGAAAAAGTGATATTAAGGGTAGCAACCGGTTTCTATGATGGTGGAACCTGCCGTGAAGGCAGCAAAGGTCAAGAGGCTAGCTAACAAGACCACTCTTTGCGCTATTCTTCGAGAATAGGTAAAACAACTGGGAGCAAGTGTATGATCGGTCAAGAAGATGGCGACAATGGAATGTAGTAGCAAACCACAAGCACTTGAAAAATGTGACATACAAATGGCAATCACGAGAGGTAAAATAAGAATGGTTTCCATTTTTACACAAGCTCGAAAACATGGGAAATTTTGCTTGGAATTGTTTTCATTTTTACACAAGCTTCGAAAGCAGAAAAACTATGCTTGAAATAATTTTTGGTATGCCCCCAACATGGTGACGAATTCGAGGTAATGATGCCTCTTAAGCTCATCGTATTCACTGAGAGAACTTGTTAAGCACAATGATGATGAGTGAAGTTTTACCATAGATCAAGAGAAAGTTAACCCCATCGGGAATTTTAAGGAGATCTAACTGCAGCTCGACCTCGTACGAGAATGTGTTTCATTTTTTAACAAGGTTGACACATTGTGCTTCATCTTATCCTCATGAAACCTTGTTTCATATTTTTATGAGCTGACACAAGAAAATGAAATCTTCTCCAAAAAACTCGTTCCATTTGTTAAGGAGTCAACACAAGACAAGGAACGCGTTCCGAAAGAAGCTTGTTTCATTTTTTAAGGAGCTTTTTACACAAGAAAACAAACTATGCTCGAAAGAAGCTTGTTTCATTTTTTAAAGGGAGCTGACACAAGAAAAAAAACTATGCTTCCGAAAGAAGCTCGTTTCATTTTTTTAAGGAGCTTGGACACTAGAAAATGAACTAGTGCTCAAAGAAGCTTGCTTCATTTTTTTAAGAACTTCGACACAAGAAAATGAACTATGCTCGGGTGAGCTTATCATGATGAATAAGAAGTCATGGTCGCAAGATTTTCTCATCCGACGAGAGAAAAACACTTCGTAAATCGCAATCGAATGCCCCCAAGAGATGGTACGTGACATTACTATCACTAGATGAGGGCAATGAACAAGTAGCCACATAATTAACTTGTGAAGTGGAAGATATCAATGGGCAGTAAGGACCAGGAAGGGACGATTGTGAGACCGTATGTCACATCAGACCAAAGAATGAAAGCTGACCGATGGTCACGATCCGACCTTCATGTGGAAAACAGACACACCGTATAGAGGACAAGCACGCCTATGGCATACATAGTTTGCCGCCCAAGAGTGTTAAAACCAAGGCCTCCTGAAACCATCATGTCTATATAGATTATTTTCCCTCCCAAAGCATAGAACTTGTGGAAGGATCCCTAATGGTTGACTTATTCCTTTGCTGAAATCCAACAAATTCTTTGGCAACAGTACAAGCTATGCAGAATCCAAATCTTTCCATGTGTTATGACATAAATAATTGTCTTAGTGTACCACATATGATTAAAGCTCAGTACCACCATATTGCAGCTCCGTGTTTTCGTGATCTCAAAGGGCACGAAGATTATTACATCCCATAAATCAACTCCACTGGGAAGGAAGCGACCAACCATATGGAGAGGGTGCCATAGAATAAGAGGATTATCCCCCACACGGAGCGAAAGACCATCCTCCTAGGCTCCGGCTAGAATGACATAGGAGGATCACTTTCTTGAACTGGCGACAAGGGTCAAGGATCACCCTCTCCGGATCTTAAACGAGAGGATTCACCCTTCGATCCCCCGTGAATTAGAGGAAACAAAAAATAACTTATTGGGATGAGACCCACTCAAGATGGAAAAGTATTCATGAGCCGTAGGTATATAAGTTTTCAGACTTTTTCTCAACCAATGGATTGGTGGTGGAAATGGACCTCCAGATACCGACTTTTCAAAGAGAGGAATGGACCTGAGATAATCTCGATCAATGACTGATCAATTATTGAAAGACTCAAAGAAACTTCTAGTAACCGACGGAAGATAGACCGTAATATGAAAGGGTATCCAATACTTTAGAAGCTTCATCCATATAAGGACAGTAGGTGAATGATTGAGCCTCTTCACACAACCCATGGAAATTTGATCTACCTTTTTCTTACGAGTTCCATTGCCCTTAGTCAAGGCTGGTCATCAAGACAGATGTCCGTAGGAAGGATGATGAAGGCCGACCAAGTTACCAGACCATACTTCTAGCAACTTGGGAATACCAAGACAACTGCGAAGAAGGTGGCCACCTCACATAGATTTCAAGGTATCGGACTTTGGCCGAGATGAAATAGGAAGTTTTCAATGTCAGCTGTATGGGTAGAAATAGTTGTTGATTTCCTGGGCTATTTTCTTCCTTCTTCTTCTTCGACTTCTTCTTCTTCTCTTTCTTAGCCACTCTACATTAGAATCCACACTTTCACTAGGTGAAGAGGAAGAAAGAGAATAAATAGGAGAATACAGTGAGGGGTTCAACCCGAGATCAACATGGGATTGACATGGTTCGTGATGAAAATAATTCGAAGTGAGTAGGACAAATGTATATTCAAAACCAATAAAATGGTTCAAAGCCGGTGCTACTCCGTTGAGAGACAATGATATTCAAAAACTGCTGTGGTTGAAAACAACCAAATCAAGGCATCAATGGCTAATCTCGTGAGGGACAACATTATACAGAGCACTAACATTTCCAAAAGAAGGAAATGAACTAGGATTCCTATCCGAGGGACCCCCGGGTTGATGGACTCGTGAAGTATTTTACTGGACCTCAATCTAAGAGTCACTAAGGAATATAAATTTAACGGAATATTTCATGGGTAATTAATTTTTATGACACCGAAACAAAACTCTTTTCACGTTTATGAGTCGAGAAAGGAAAAAAAGGTGACTTCGCCGACTTTCAATTTGGATGAGACCAAAAGGAAAATTTCGATGATATTTCTCAAATTTTAAAGAGTCATGAAAGATAAAAATGTCTACTCGTAACTCTAGGAAAGAGGGTGTACCAAGCCCCGTGAACTGCAATATACACCTCGGTGATAAAATGAAAGATAAATGACAAATAGGACTTCCAACGTACGCAAGGTGAAGTCTCCGAATGTTGTGTTCAGTGTATCAAGGTTCCAAGGCGGCATACTCGGCTTCCTATGGATAAAGGATTGTAATCTATGAGGGTTCTGTTTATATACGCGACGTCACCTGAGCATTAGCCCCGTCTAGCGCTATCTAATGCTACAAGGCGAGCAACAATCAAGTAGGTTTAACGATGCCTGTAGTCGACGTCACTAGGCTAGACTCAAAGTTTGAGCGTTAAGTTTCAATGCTTCCTTAGGTTTGTTGTACATTTTTCCTCCATTCAGATTTAGCCATCGATCCCTTTCAAACTCGTTTCATTATATCATATTAAAACCCCCATGCCGCTCTTAAAAAAAATACCGTTCGAATGATTAAAATTCATATTTCAAATACATCGTCAAAGCTCCCTGAAAAAGTCTTCTGGGCACTCTCCTCGACATTGCTACATGACCGAGTCCGGTGACCACGGCAGCGAAGAAAAGGGGGGCTTATCATTTAAGTCTCGGCGTCGTCACAACCGTCCGATTCAATTAAATCAATGGCGCGGTGATCGCCAAAGAGTGAGGACCGCATATGGCCCCGCACACAACAAACCAAAGAAGACACCCCCCGCACCGCTTTCACCAAGCCGGCGGTATTCACCGCGGGCCAGCGTGTTCTGGCTGTGAAATGGTGCCGCGTGTCCCCTTGCATTTTCCCCCGTGGGAAAAACCCATTTTCCCGCGCGTTAGCATCATCCCACTGGCTGCAGCGGAATTTGTCGGGGGTCGCTTTTGGATCTACCAAGCCCGATCTCGACGCAGGACTTCCCTCTTCCATTGTTTCGTTTGTTATTTTGTTCCACCGCATTGGTATGGGCCCGCCACCGTGTCATTTCCACCTACCTCCACCCGTTGATCTTCCGGCCACGTCATCTCCCACTTGTCCCCCCGTGCGCCTGTGTCTGTCTCGTATATCCGTAACTCTTTCTTCGCGCAAACATATATATATATAGGTGCTTCGAGGAGAAATGATTGATAAGCTTCGGGCTTCGTTATTCTTCTCGCGCTAAGAATATGTCATGTTAAACCCCGTTATTCGTCCGCTATGTAATCTTCCACCGTTTTGTTTCCGCTCACTCCGTGTTCCCATCCTTCGTCAACGTCCATGTCATCTCTCCATTGTCCACGCCCCTCGTCCGTGCCAATTTTTCTAACATTTTCTGGGAAGTTTTTATGTGTTTTCGGGTTGTGTTGTGAGAGGTGTTCTAATTCGCTCGCCCATTTCAGACCTAAAAGCATACCAATATGACTTCCGTGGGGTGAAATTTAATGGAAAAGGTTAGAACCAATGTGTGAAATGACCGCTATTAAAGGGGACATTAATAACATTTATTTCTAACCTCCAGAGAAGTTCACCGTATTTAAGGTCCAGACTCGATTCCAAAATCAGCGTCGACGTACAAGATTGAAATTCACCACGGGCATTTTCTCGAACTCTCATGCAGCAGCATTTTCCTTCAAAATTTAAGCACACCGATGTATATATTTTATTATTTCTCGTTTTGTACATAAGGAGATTTTTATCTCCCAAGATACCCCTCTCGTATACGTGTGGTTAGGTATTTATTTATAACTTGTCATTCATAAAAGGCGAAGTTTTCCGCAATTGGATTGAAATGTAGTCATTAATTGCTCCTTTTCTCCTCGAAGTTTCGCCTTTCTCAAATACCAGGAGACATTGTTAGGGGTTCCGTATTTCGTAAGCAAGCCGTGCGTACGAGTAGAAGATCATCGTATTCATCTTCATGGACATCAGATGTAGTTTCGCAGCCCGTAGGGTCTCGAGGAGGTTATGACCGTATTGAGGATTCTCGGTTCTCAGTATAGCAGCGTATGTAAATTTTTCTTATGTTAATATATCATCCTTTTTCATGCAAACTTTCTTCTTGTATCATGTTCTAGAATGCGAGTGGCTCACTAGTTTGGTAAAGAAGGATTCATCTTAAGTGTGCCTCTTCTCGGAATTAGTCAAGCGCTTGTTTAGGCTTAGAAGTGATATGTTGTTCCATGCTCACTCTTTTTCACTTCTCGCTATATTAGTGGCTTAAGGATTCGTGAATTGGTGCGCCTCTCGCCAAGAATATCTTCTTATGCTCTCCCTCAATTACCAAGAGACTTCTTGATATTTGATTCTGGATATATTATTGAATCCTGCCTCTTTACGCGCAGTTGTCTCTTAACTGTCTCGATACTTTCTATGTCAAGTTTTTTACATTATGCCTTTACATTACTCCTATCCTCGTATCACCCTCTCGAGAGAGAATTGGGACCCATTCAATCTAATTCAATTTCCTTGTTTAGAACGAGAGATAAAGAGAAGTAGTCCCCTTGGACTAACAACCCAAACCATAAAGGACTCCTTTCGGTTATATTAAGATGTCCTGGTGGGCAATCGTTTCTACACAACTCTAGGTCGTCTCTAGGAGGGCACGTCAAAATCATCCACAACATCTTTCTGTGCCGCCGCTTTAGAGCGACCAAGAACACGCTTTCCGGGTTTTCGACAATTGTTTCCACTTTCAATCAAAGATACGCAGAGGCAAAGAGTTGCGCATTTCTCACCTTGGTGACTCCACCGGTCTTTATTTGATAAGACCTTATCTCCAGAGTCCTGTCCCTGAGACGTATTTGAGTTTTGTTCTGACCCAAAATACCCTGCCGTCCACCTGTGAGAAAATTATTCATAAAAGAGAGTCGGAAGGAGAGTGAAGTCACCGTGATAAAAATTCGAGTGTTCTTGCTGAAAATTATCCGCTCCTCTTTCTTCTCAAGAAGTTAGAACAGAAAATCCCAGTTTTATTTAGAAACCCCACGTAGGGGAAGAAGTCTTTAATTGGAGAAGAATCTTATCCGTTTTCGAGGGCCGAACAAATTAAAGAGGTCACCGAGGTAGCTCCCGTTAACCAAGAATTATTCCCATCCTCAATACCTCATACCCTGGCAGAATATATTCCTCAGTTATTCATACTCCACTTCCCCCCTACCCCTCTCCCTTCATTTGCTTTCGCATCATAGCAAACTCCCCACCGCCTCCAATGTCAATGTTCTCGCATTTCTCCCGAACAAATATGCTCCTTCCGTTTTACTCCGTGTTGAAGATATGCCGGCAGATTATTCCAAGATCAAGCGAAGGTTCAATGGTGAAAATGATATTGAGCAGTAGAAATATCTCGAGACCTTCTCGCTTTTTTGCGTAAAATTTGAATTGCTGAACACCCGGGATGTGGTTTTGAGGTTATTTGTAGTGTATTTTTTGGAAGCGAGAAGCTGGTAAAAATGGTTTAAGACACTAGGAAATCGCTCAATAACCACCGGGATCAAATGGAGAATGCTTTAAAATGGGAGAAAAGAAAGATCACTACGTTGTCTCACCTAATTTTATACTATGAAGAAGAAACGTAATGAAGGAGTACCAATTTATCAAAAAGGTTCAACAAAATTATATCTAAGCTATTCTCCGGAAATGAAGCCAAATGAAGCATCGCTAAGATAATCTTCATAGCAGCCTTACTTTCGACTTCGGATTCTCCTTGAGAGAAAGGAAACCGCCACACTAGATGATGCACAATCGCATGTTTCCGGAACTAGAAGCGAACTTTGCCTCCAGAAAGTAGTGAAGTTAAAGGAGAATTGAACCGTATGCCGAGGAAAGGTAAAGAAGAGGTTTTCCACTCTAACCAGGATAAATATTCCGATAAAATGGATGAAATAGGTAAAATGACAAAGAAGATGGTCATATGAATCGAAAGCTAAAAATGCAGCCTCCCAAAGGAACTTGTTACAATGCTCCGAACAAGAGGGTGAATACCCAAGATAAGAGGCCACCTCCAAATATTGCCGAGAGAGACAAGGGAGCGCAAGATCGCACTCATCCTCCCTTGGTATCTGGAAGGACCCCACAGACAGACTCAATTTGGAGACAAGTGTACCTTATGGATTAGAAGATTCCAATCGTTTTTTCAAACAATGATGACATGGACCTGCCCCCTACAAGAAGAAGATGAAGAAGGTGATATCGATTATTATTGCAAGCAATTTGCCGATTTCTTACAAGCCCAATTCAATGTCAAATATGATCTCGCATCCTTGAGGGAAGAGGACCCGACTCGTGTGAGCAAGAAGAAGATCCACCCCTGCAGAAGGCTGCATTCGTATGAACAGCAACAAAAGAATGCATGGAAAAAAGGTAAGAATCTCTCAGTATCCCCGCCTCGAATCGACCGCCTTTCCTTTCTTCCTCTAAAATAGCCATCTCCTTCTAATGCCGAGCGTTGTCAAAAGAAGCGTAAGTCCCCGCTGGAGAATAAGGAGTCAAAATAAGTAATGATAGAAAAGTCCACACCGTTTTTAATTCGCAAAGAGAGCTTGAAAGATTAAGATTCATGTTCCCTCTGATCGAATTGTTAAATGTACCGTATATCAGCCTCCTCGTTATTCTTTCATACTCTCTTCCCCGAACCAATTGCACCGATAGTCTAAATCTTCATGAAATAGCATCTGTAGTTTTGCCTGCCACGTCGAGGAGATAGACCCTTCTACTTCTTTACGGTCCCTAGTCATCCATGATCTCCGTCACACACCGTATGTTAGATTCGCTTCCGACAATCTTATGCTTCATCATGATGGAGCAACTAGGGCTGTGAATACAAGACCATATAAAGATTTATATTCATTTGATTCTGTGGGTTAAATGCTTGGGAATGATTAAAGATTTAGTGGTCAATCTAGCTCAAATCCTTAAAAAGTGTGTCATGGACACAGTGGTTAAGTCGATATCCCGCCCGCTTGGCATGCCGTTGTCAAGGCCCTGTGTGGCACCAAGATCGGGGGTCAAATCAAATTCGATCTAACATATGCTACTCGTCCCGCCTTTCGCAGTGTCACAGTTGAAAGCCATACAGAGAGACCCGTACTAATAAAACAAAGAACTAAGGTCGATCGCTCTCATAATTCTCTAATTTACAACAACAAGGGGGATCATGTTTTATGCCGGAAGAAAATCGTGGATTACGCACATGAGACCCTCTTTGGTCAAAGTTCAGCCGAGCAGCCCTGGAAAAGAGTTAACTGTGAATATGGAATTTGCATTTTGATGGAGCTATCCAAGGGAGGGTAATGGAGCAAAGAGTATCATGATTTCCCCCCGTTATGAAAATGGGGAAAATCACTGCCTTTTCAATTGAGTATGAATACAAACAATGAAATATGTAGCATGAAGCATTGTTATCGTCTACGTACGCTAGAAATATACATCCAATGTCCGAAAAGTTTGGAGACTCGAGTCGATAGTAGACAGATTAAGAATGAATGTCAAGCTAAACATCTCGGCTCAAGCGTATGTAAAAACGAAGAAGTATGGGACATGACAGAAAATTTTCAAATATTTAATACACAGCTCATGCCCGAGCAAAGCGTATTGCGAGAGATTCTCTTGCGTAGCTCAGCGTATTTCCCTCTCCGTCCTCCTTAATCCACTACTAAGATATGAGAAGTACGTTATAGACCATCCATTCTAGACAATATAAAGTATCACAGTATTCGAAGATGATGAAATTTATTGAAAAGATTTATAGAGATCAGAAATTTCAATATAGAGATTGATGATAATGGAGAAGAAGAAGTTGAAAACATTGGTCAAGGCAATGGAAGAGAATATAGAAAGGTGAACAAAGTGTCAGCATGGAAAGGAATGTCATCCCTAGAGGTCTAGTGCCTCTAGAAAGATTATTTAATAAGAATGATGTTCCCATGTACCAAACAAAGGCGAAGAAGAAGACCAAATGAGAGACTTGAATTGCACCCAAGCATCGATCCGAAAATTGTTAAATTATCTAAAAGAGTCTCGTAGAATATAGGGAAAAGTGTTTAAAATATTTAATCTATAAAAGATAGCCAGTTCTGTCCCATGAGGACCTAAAAACTTTGATGTAAATGTTACATAACACAAGATTCCACTTCAAAATGGAAGATGTAATTCATGCAAGCGTAAGCTCCGACAGACGAACCCCTTGGCCGTTTCCCTCAATTGAAAAAGAACAAGAAATTACCGAAGGCCAAGATAATCGTGTCTTTGAGGTACTCTCAATGATAATAATCTTGTCTCCATGAAGAAGAATGGAGAAATTAGGTCGTGTGTAGATTTCCCGCAATGGAATAGAGCATCTCTCAAAGATACTATCGTTATTGCCCAAAATGGACCATATCCCTGCAGAAGGGTGGAGCATCCGTACGTCAATGATGGATGGATTTTCTGTGCCACAATCGTGGGCTGCTTTTCCTGTACATTCAAAAGAAGACCGCGTTGACCACGCCATGGGGAACCTTATGTATGCAAGAATGCCATTTGACCATCTAATGCAAAGCATTTTTCAAAGGAAATGGACACATTTTATTAAGAACAGACAAGTTCTTGTGTATATCTCTATGATATCACTTCGTATTCTCAAAGAGTGATGATGAGCATATTGGTACATTTGAGGAGAATCCTCGAAAAATGCGGTAAGCGGTACCGCTCTAATCTCAAAAATCTTTGTTTGCATTAGACGAAGGAAAATCTTTAGAAGTATATCGTGACTAAGGATGGTGTAAAAATTGATCCAAGGAGAGTTGAAGTATTAATTAACATTTTCCTGCCAAGGAAATAAGCAGTAGTTATTGTGTAAGCTTTTGGGCCGAATAAATTTTTTTTAAGGAGATTCATTCCCAAATCTGCGCAGATAGTTAGGCATATAACCAATATGCTGGAAAAAGGACAATGAAGTTAGGTGGTCCTGTGGAGTCTAGGGATGTACCAGCAAGAATTAAACAAGCATTTAAGCCAAGCTCCTTGTGTTAGCAGACCGCATTGCGTAAGCTATTTATGGTATTTTCATTTGCTTCACCTCACACAATCGTTGGAGTATTACTACGTAAAATGTAGAGGGACAAGTGAACAACCCTCCATACATTCTTCGGTACTGTGTATTGTATGATGTTGTTCAAAACAGTAATATACCGTAGAAGCAAGCATATGCCCCCGGTAAAGTCCTCAAAGCTTTTTAGGAGTTTATATTTCTTGCAATCCCATATACTGCCATGTTCCTGTACAAAGCACTGTGAAAGACATTCTAGTTCGGTGGAGACAAGGAGGGCGTAAGGGGATGCGGGATTGCAAAAATTCAGAATATGATTTAGACACAAGCTCAACAATTGATTCTGAAAGGGATGTGGACTTGGTTAAGATGCGTCCGACCCAATCATCGTTCGGTACACCTATCCATGGTGGCAAATGAAGAATTAAAAAAGAAGAGGAGCAACATGGACTAGAGAAGGCTACACAAAGGTACATGTGAAATATCTCGACTAGTCCTTGGTATAAGCAAATAGTTGAATAACATTCAAGGACACTTAGTTGTCCCCCAGATGTGACAAGGTAAAACATAAGAATAAGGATGATCTGTGAGCATGTCACTACAATGGACAACATTTGAGAGACCCTTTCGGGTATATTGTCATATGGCCTCGCTAAACAGTTAATATAATGACAAAAGACCCCATGAGGGAATATGTGGAGGACACTACAACCGGAGGGTCAACCAATAAAATCTGACACAATGTTTTATCGGGCCAAATTGTATTCGTATACCTTTATTGGGTCGTAGCATGTGACAAGTGCTAAAGGTTTGCAGAAAGATTGGTTAGCATTCTTGTTTTAATTCCCATTCATGTAAATGAATTCCTCTTAAATGGGGATTGGATTTTATAGGAGAACACACCCCCCATCAAGTGGCCAACATGTAAATGGATACCGACAAAATGCCAGTATCATTTTTACTAAATGCTGGGCCATACCTACAAGAAGAGCTACAAAGATGTCGTAATCATGAATTTTATAGAAGATAATATCATATCTAGGTTTGGTCATTCTCATGATTTCTAAATCGATAATGCTCAAGCTTTTAAGTCCGCGTATTTGTAAATTTCGCCAAAAATATAATATTATATTAACTCATTCCACAAGATATTATCCCCTGTGGAACCATGAACTTAATCATCTAACAAAACTTCGTGAGGGCCTTGAAGAAAACAAATAGCCGAAAAAAATCGTAAAAACTCGGGACTCTAATTGAAGTTTGTCATAAGCAAATAGATACAAATCCAGCAAAAGAGCTACAAAAGAAGTCTCCATATGAGCTGTATGGGCGGGTCACATGAGCCTCGTGCACCGTACTTGTTGGCACGTTGCAGAAAACCGTGATGAACCAGATGAGATGATTAGGAGAATTAGACCACTCAGAATTGAGGAAACAAGGAACCAGGTAGTATCCGTAGACTAATAGAATACTGTGCAGAAAACAATGAAGGTCTTTGATCAACATGCAAAAGGATAGGAATTTTCAAGTTGAGACCTCGGTTCTTAGATGGGATGTTCGCAGAAGCAGAAGGCAAGCACGCTAAGTTTGATCCATTATGAGTTTGCCCATTCGCACCCAGGCCGTGCTAAATACTTTTGCGTCGGGAGAATTCCACAGTAGGCATTTGTTGGACGCGCCCCGTGAATGGCCAATTCCTCGTTTCATACTTTCACCTTGACCCAGGAAGAATGCCGCATCGTATATACCTAGGGAGTACAATGTTTTCATTTTGGTCTTTGCAAAGGAAAAAGAATATTAATAATTACCCGAGGTAGAAGCAGTTACTCAGTAGGCTTAAATGAAGAATGGAAATTTTGAATGTCTCACAGAGCTCTCGACATGCCCGAAGTCGAGTATGCCATCCCCGCATAGAGCCGATGTTGTACATTTTTCCTCCATTCGCATTTAGCCATCGATCCCTTTTCAAACCCGTTTCCATTATATTTATGGCTAAAAAACCCCATGCCGCCTAAAAAATACCGTTCTTCGAATGATTAAAATTCATATTTCAAATACATCAGTGCCGCAAAGTCTACAAATTCTCCTTTCTTGACATTAAGCATATGACCGAGTCCAGGACTATAGGCCAAGAAAAGGGAAGGACACTTAAGTCCGTGGGCGTCGTTTCAACCGTCCGATTCACTAACCGAACGGCGTGTGATCGCCAAAGAGTGAGGACCCGCATATGGCCCCGCACACAACAAAACCAAGCAGCACACGCACCGTTTTCACCAAGCCGGCGGTATTCACCGCGTGGCCGCCGATTCCACGGCATCGGTGCCGCGTGTCCCCTGTGACGGTGGGAAACCGTTTCTCCCGTTGTTAATATCATCCCATTGCCCAAGTAGCGAATTTGTTGGGGCCGTTGGGATCTACCAAGCCCTCGATCTCGACTTCCGTGACTTCCCGCCGGCTTCTGTTATTTTGCTCCACCGTATTGTATGGCCCGCCACCGTGTCATTTCCACCTACCTCCACCCGTTGATTCCTCCGCCACGTCATCTCCCCCACTCTTTCCCCCGTGCGCCCGTGTGTCTTGCCCCCGCATATCCGCAACTCTTCTTTCGGCGCCCCGAACATATATATATATATATAAATATATGTTTCGTATTTGCTTGCGCCCGTCTTTTCCTCGTCGAAGAATATGCTGTGTTAAACCCGCATCTCGCTCCGTTTATGTAATTTTCCACCGTTTTTGTTTCCGCCACCTCGTGTGTTCCCATCCTCCTCGCTCGCGAACGGCCCGATGTCATCTCCTCCATTGTCCACGCCCTCGTCCGGTGCCAATTTTTCGAACATTTTCGGGTTTTGGCAAGCTGTGTCACAGATGTGTCTTACCTCGCCGCCTCCATTTCGTGATCACATACCGCAGAAGATGATCAGGGCGAAATTTAGTGGAAAAAGGCCGAGAACTAATGTGAAATGCCATTAAAGGAGACAGCCTATCGATTCTCGCAACTCCTCCATAGAAGTTCTACCTCGCATTTAAGGTCCGGACTCCCATTCAAACCAAAGGCCGTACACAAGACGAATGGAAGATTTTCTTTCTTAACTCTTTACGGTAGCAGATTTGCTCTCTGCATCAAGCACACCGATGTATATTTTATTATTTTTTGTCTTGTACATAAGGAGATTTTGTTTCAAAGACACTTCGTATACTGTGTGTATAAAAAGATTATTTTTATAACTTGTCATTCATAAAAAGGCGCGGAGTGTTTTCCGCCATTGGACGGAAATGTAAAGCTCACAATCGCTTCCTTTTCCCTCCCTCCTCTAGTAGTTTTGGGCTTCTCTCTATAAAATACCAAAAAAGAAGACATTGTTGGGGTTCCGCATTTCTGTACAAGTTGTGCAAATGGCAAGACTACCGTATTCATCTTGTGACATTTCTCGTATTATTTCCGCAGCCCGTAGGGTCTCAGTGAGGAGGGTTATGGACCGTATTGAGACCTGTCTTTTGTATATTACGTATAACTTTTTTCTGTGTTACTATATCATCCTTTTTCATGCAAACTTTTCTTCTTGTATCATGTTCTAGAATGCGAGTGGCCCTATTAGTTTGCGTAAGGATTCATCTTAAGTAAGTTCTTCTCTCCGGAATTGAATAAGCGCTAAAATAGGCCTAAGTGATATGCTATTCCATGTTCACTCTTTTCATAATTTTTACTATATTAGTGGTTTAAGGATTCGTAAATTGTGCGCCCTTTCCGCCGCATCTTTCTTATGTTTCCCCACTACCGCTCGCTGATATTTGGATTCCGTGATATATTATTGACCCACTTTCATAAAGCGGTCTCTTTAACTACCGATACTCTCTGCGTCGAAGTTTTACATTATGCCTTTACATTACTCCTATCCTCGTATCAGCCTCTCAGAGAGAATTTGGACCCATTCAATCTAATTCAATTTCCTTGTTTAGAACGAGAGATAGTAGGCGAGTCCTTTTGGACCGACAACCCAAAACTATAAAGGACTCCTTGCTATATTAAGATGTCCTAGGCATCTGGTTCATGGCAACTCTAGGTCAGTTTCTAGGAGGGTGACAAAATCATCCGTCACAACAAGGTTGATTGAGTTATTTTTTATAGTTTTCATTCTGAAATTATTTTTTCGCCTTCAAGGCCTTATTAATGTAATCTAAAATATCTAATGCACAACTACATGAGGCAAAGAATACCATTTCAATTCAATGAAAAGCTATCTAAGAGAGGATCAAAGTTCACAACAAAGCAAAACAATCAATTTAATGCAAGAAGGACACTTTCCTTATGCTACTAAATACTACCCAAAGTGGAAAATGAAAGAATTTTTTCTTGTTTTTCACTTAATGAAAAGAAATCTAATAATGCAAAAGAGTACTTTCCATTTTCAAACAAAAAGGAAAAGAATGCTAATTTTGTTATTTTGTATGAATGAGAAGTAATAATGTAACGTTACATTTAAAAAGAAAAACAAACACACCTTTGTGCAACTTCGAATGAAATGATCAAAACACAAAGAGACCAATCCAAAGAGAATGTAAAACACATCAAAATAGACATTCATTTCTTCATGCGTAAAAAGGAATTTCAAAATCAACTCAATGAAAAATGCTATCTATGCTTGGGGTGATAGAGGGAAGGCTTGCAAATCAATCAATATGCACATGGATAACACGTGCAACTCAGAATCGGGAAGAAAATACTGGGCACCGTACAACATGTTGGAAAAATGGCTGACTAAACCGACTCATATACAGTTTTGAAGACTCAACGAATACAAAGTCGAACAAACAATCAAAGACACCCAGAAACCCTAGTGTTATGTAGGTAAATCCTCTCTCATGACGCAGACGATCCTCTAGCCATAGTGGGTCTAGTAAACAAGGAATCATGCTAAGGTAGGTTCCTAGACATTTGAATGAAAGAGGATGCGATAAGATAGCCTACTCGTGGGTCCAATGATGTTCCCGACAATCAATGGTGACAGAATCCTCACCGCACCAGCAAGTCACAATCCCTTTGCTTGGCTGCGGCTAGACACTCCGCACAAAGATCGTAAAACGATAACCGTATACCACATACTAATTTCTGTCTACTAGCTGCATTCTGAGAAGACTGCTATTACATTTGATAAAGCAATAAAAGATGGGAACCAGACGGTAGTCTCTTATATTATTAAGAAGGAAGAGATACAACCATGCTCTCCGATGTCGCTGGCTCTCCACTCCAAGGCTCGAGCGAAGCATCGTCTCAAAGCTTGTCGAGGGAATCTCTGATGGGGTGTTGCCCCTCAAGGGATTTCCTCTCGTACTACCTTCTCAATAACTCGTTATTCAACCACAGAAGCCCGCTCTAGTTCGGGCCGCTTCTACCTCGTATAATTCTTTGTCTGGGCCTATCTTTCATAAAGGGAGAAGGCTTGTTTATATAGAGGAAAAGGGAGGAGGTTGGGATACCCACAAAGGTGGTGTGAGGCCTATCCCTTAGGAGTGTCTCCAAGGGGAGGTGGAAATCACTCACTAAAGGAGGAAGCCGTGGTTGTTTCAGCTCAGTCCACTCCCAATGACTCATCCCCCGAGGTGGTTTGAATGGAACTCAATTTATTTTTTAAAAAAACATTTCATAAATAACTTGGTACATGAGTAGCGCTCTAGCACAGAAAATAAGTGGCACGAGCTTAGTGTGTGTTCCCGTGCCTGCCGCGAGAGGAGGCAAAGGGGTCATCGTGCTAAGGAAAAAATAGGGATTTTTGCTAGCTCGCTAAGGAAATGTCAACAAGAAGAATGTTGCCTTCGACTGTGCGGGATGCAAGGGATGTTATTTGGTAAATAATGACACCGCGTATCGGGTACTAAATGACCCCTCCAATGTGCGAGTTAGGGATTGCAGACAATGGTGCAAACAAGCTAGTAACATGTCCCCCTAAAGCATGAGGTGTCCGAGGGAGAGGGAGGGACAAAATTTTATGATAACGCGTCAACCAAAACACCCATATCTAAAAACCTCCGGCACTACAAATATTAAATCGATATCTCTCATACATGAACATGGGTACAAGCAAATCCATCCTAATAGAGTATATAAAAACCGAGATCTAGGTATGGACGTAGCCATCCAAAGAATAAAGACTGCAACAAATAGAGACTGTATGGCTCTACACCATCCAATCGAGAGTCATGCAATAAGTCATGATAATCCACAAAGAACCCGCAAATTTTAGATTTTATCAGAAACCCAAGGTCTTGCGCTCCATCTCGATCCGACAAGTAATAACCAAGCATGCGAATATATGAGTTGAAGTCGAAAGTGTGAAAATCATCTGACACAACAATGATGAAAGTCATAACAGACGCAAGGAAACATCAATAATGACAATGGCTCTCAAGGTACAAAGGTACAATCCACTTAATGTGGGACTAGTGATTCCATCGAATACTCCAGAGTCAATCGATCGAAAGCCAATGATGTAGACCTTACGTCGAATGCGAAGCAAACCTCCAGCGACGAGGCATGTGTGCTCAAGGTACCGAAAGGGAGTCTCTAGACCGATTCTAGATAATGAGCTTCAAGTCGACAGAAGTGACCTCGTCGAAGGAGGGAAGCCATAATGTTTCCCACATCATCGAAACGAGACAGGGAATATGATGTTTGTGAATCGGGGACCACGAGAATCGCAGGGAGGTTGAACCAAAGGAAAACTTCTCTTGAACATATCAACAAGACTAATCGGATTTGGCAATATTTGACATCAAAGGATCCGAGGTCATGATGACGGGCAAAGGGAAACAGAGGTCAAAAAAGATTACTCCAAACCCATGGAGTAAAAATGATGAAATGAGATGTCCCCTAACCCGACACGAATGCAGCATAAAGTGCCATGTCTGGGGAGCGACATACTTCCAAACACAACCTTAATCAAGTTCCATTTTCCCCCACCATTTCTCACGAGTACCCAAATTATTTTTGAAAACAAGTTTGAAGGGGAGTGAATATGTTTCGCATTATAATTTTTTTCTTCTAAAAATCCATCTTAGTACATTTTACGAGCCCTAGGAAGGAGGAATCAATAACGTCATGGTGACGAAGTCCGCGCGTCATCGTAGTTTAACGAGTTAGACAAAGGAAGAACTCGAAGACTTTTCATGTTTAGGAGAGTTTGAAAAGAAGGCAGAAAAGAAACCCTGATTCCATTTTCGTAGTAGTCTCACATCCAAAAAGGTAGAAAAATGTGTCCGAGAGAACCTCTTAGTCGATAGGTTGGTATTCCCTTTTCATAAATAATCCAACCCAAATTTCGAAAAGGGTTAAACATATACCGGGTAGATATCATTTTGCGCCTATTTAACGAGTTCAAAATGACAAGCATCTCGCAATATTTTCAATTTTAGAGAGTCGTAAAAGAGCTGAAATATTACCCGTAGTGACTTTTTCGTGTTTTTACCAAGTCCAAAAAAGTAAAATATAACCTACATTTAATATTGTCGTATTTAAAAACCTCGTTGTTGCAATAGACATGTAACATATTTTTTTTGAAAATAATACAATAAAACAATCGAAAAACATGCTTCAAAACCCACTAGGGTTGTGAAAAAAGTAATTAAATGCCAAAAATGGTAAAAAATAATTACTTTTCTTTTTACCTATTATGGAGCAATTTCTTCTTGCATCTATTTTATCAGGTAATCTTGCGGTGACGATAGCGTACCTAATCCATTAGATCAATCTTGAATATGTCAACTCTGGTGTAAGAGCTAAGATCCCTTCGTCATTTTAAGCTATTGTTTCCTTCCCCGCATTTGTCAATTTTTGTTTGGGGGAGAAATTGTAAAAACTAAGGTCGTGGTTGGTATGGGTTTCGGCACGAAGTCGCTACCAACCGCCCCATTTTATATCGGGCGTTCCCTACTGGCGCGAATATTTAAGAAACAACACAATGCATGCAAAACCAATTTCAAGAAACAATACTCACCAAATGTCCCAATTATTTACAATTTTAAGGATGAATATTGACTAATATCACTCATATGTGTGTGTTTGCAGTGTAGAAAAGAGAAAAATATGGTTGAATGGAAAGAACGGGAACACATAGCAGATGAGTTAGCCAGAAACGAGGGAGTTATGGAAGCTCCCTGAAACTCGTGTTTGGAAAAAAATTCTTCCTCACACCATGTCTCCGAGCCCAACCAGAATTGCTACAAGAGGAAGTTCATCCTAATGATTAGAACTCGAGAGATTGATGCTTCGACGTGTACTTCATCACAGATTTTCATGAAGAGTGTGCAACACCACCCCAACCGGCACTCGACCCTATAGGAAAACATGACCATATGATATGGTGTTTCGAGGAGCGCGAAAAGGACTGGGGTAGGAGAAAGTTGATATACAAACTAGTCCTGCATTTGACACTACTGCTGTGTATCACACACCATCACACTACTCTGTGATCAAGAAGAACTGCATCAAGCAACAAAGACATGCTTGCTTCTTGCCGTGGACCGCATGGCTCGACACCTTTCAATCCGTGCGCAGTGTTGACCATAAACATGAAGCCATCTAACCAAATGCAAGAAGATCAAACTAAACAATTTGGTTATGGATCCATCCCGGTATCATTCTTCTCGAATGATTACCAATTTTTTTCAAAGAATGTGATATCATAGTTCTTAAACCACCCACAAAGGAGAGAACCACAGAGTAGCTCGATAAGACCGATGCCATGTAAGTGTGGGGCGGCCAAAAAATGTCTTGGAGGCCGGAATTTTTGATTGGATCCATCGACAACCCATTGCCGGTGGGAGGGATTGGCCCTACGCCGGCATAGATTTTACTAATGATCCGGACCTCCCACCCCGAGAGAGAAGATTGGGATGAAGATTTGGGTATTATTGAATTTTGAATCCTCGTATTTAGACTCAATTTTTGAATTTTATGAGTATTATGATTTTTTTTATTTATGTATTTTCTTGGAAATTAAATCCATGATGTAGATGTTGGCCCAAAGAGACCTCGCTCATATGTCCTCGATAGCGAGGCTAACTTCGTGATTTCAACCCCTAAGGCGAGGGCCAAGAGAAGATGAAATAGTGCGTAACCCCGGGAGGGATCACCTGAGAGTCCCGCATTATGCACTTTTTGATGATGTTCGCACCTATTAGAGACACACTATGTGGGTGCCCACCGGATCCACCACTCACGCCGAGTTGACTAGTATGGGCCGTGACATGTTATCACGAGCATCAAGGCCGATTAGACACCTATGTTTATTTTATCTACATATTTTGCAAGAGTGATGTCTCGAGATGTAACAAGTAAATGACATATATTTTTTGACGTTATATGCACATAAATAAAACATACATATATATATATATATATATATATATATATATATATATATATATATATATATATATATATATATATATATATATACCTCTATTTCCTTACATGGATCTTTTTATTACATGAGATGCTTTTTACAAATTATGCAATGTCTATCTAACATGCAATGTTAATAATCGTATCGCTAATGTGCTCATTCGTCTAGGAATATGTTGATAAGTAATGAAATCAAAATGTCTTTCCAACAAACGAATATGTAAATACAACTTGCACGTGCGGATTTCTAATCGAATAATGATTATTGAGTTGTAGAACAAGAAGCTTCTTGAATCTAGATTTACACGCAATGTGTGTATGCCGAGGTTGATTTCCCTTGGCCAATAGCTCAATGACAAGCATATATTTAGCCACATTGCTTGTAGTTCATCCTAGACAAATACCTGCAGATCTATCAACCACCGTTGAAAGGATTATAAATTACCCAGTCGACGAAGACAAATTATTGGTACCGCGGGAAGCACCATCCGCTTTAAACCGACATAAGGGGTACGTACATCTGCATAATAAGCAAGACCCAATAAGCAGAAAACGCCACAAAGCACACCAAACCCAAAACATGTACAAAAATGAAAGTAACAACTATGTACATCTGTCACACATGGATGACTCATGCTACTGTTTCTTTGAGACAAGCTAAACCCACGGGTTGTTCAAGAGGATGACCTTCATAAATAATTAGCTCATAGGCCCCATTTTACAACACACGTTTAATGACGTAGGGCCCATGCCACATAGGTTGAAATTTACCTGCCCCCAACTTATCATGAACTTGGTCATATAGGAGGATGAGATCTCCTTCAACGAAAGAAACAGGGGAATTTATCAATCAAAATGAGCTAATTTCGCCGCTTATTTTGTGCCTCTATGACCAAAAGCACGATGACGCAGTTTCATTTAACCTCTCTAAGTAAATGATATTCTCTTCTTCCAACGAGATGTTAGGCAGTACTCCATGCAGTTTGGTTAGTTGGAGCCTTCACATTCAATCGGGGAGAGAAGCTTCCACCGGTAAACCAACCTCCAGTGGGGAAATGGTCACACTCTTAATCGAAGTTCGATATGCCCGTAGAGCCGAAAACAATACGAGATGCTAGTTTGATTTCAGATCCTAATCGTACGCCGGCTATCAGACAAGAAATTTTTTTCATGACTTCAACCTCGGCCATTGGCTTGATAAATAGTACGACAAGCTGGAGCTATCGCAGGACGCGAATTCAACTTAGAGGTTTCAACTTCCGCCACCATATAATGCCGAAATGGGAACCATGATCAGTAATGATGGCCGGAGGGACACCAAACCTAGCAACAATAAGTATTTGAAAAATGAACCGAGCTACTGTCTTACCATCAAATCTGGTCACAAGTGTAGGCATTGCTTCGGCCCATTTGGTGAAGTTATCTCCATGGCTACGATGATATAAGCATGCCCCCGCCATAAGTGAGTGGTTATACATCATAAAATTCATGCCCCGTTTGGCAAAGGACCAACCCGTAATGACTGGTGAAGTGATAGAAGCCCAAGCTCCTAAACCCACATTCTCTCTCTATGATGCAGCATGTAATGCATGGTCCATTTAAAACCCAAAATTAATGCCCATATTGGCAAACTAAATAATGCGGAAGCTTTCCCTTATTTCAGAATCTTCAAAGAATATTTTCCAATTTTTAAATCGTGGTTATAAAAAAATCACAATAAAAACTCCATATGAAAGTTGTTCCCCCTTTAATACCATACTACTCTGACTTAATCAAAGTGTGAACTGCTTTATACCTTTAAAGTTTATAGACCATAAGCAAACTCCATCTCATGAAGATTTGAATCAATTAAACTCATAGTATAAAGTTTGAATCATTGTTGACTAAAAACCCAACAAAAATCTTTTATTCATTACCACAAATTATATATATGTGCCAATACATGATTAACCTACCACATATCTGCACCATTCAAATATTTCATTTGATTAAATTCCTGACTTCGGTTAAACTAAATTTTTCTGCCATTAACATCCAACTACATGCATATTTCATACTATTCAAAAGTTAAAATCCATTTAATTTTTAAATGCCAAATAAATCATATCAACATTTATAACATACCTTGGATTAAACCCATGCTTCATCTCATGCGTACTCCGTTGGATCTCCGGCTAGTGATCACAATCGATGGTAATCGCATAACATTTAAGCTTAGACCAACGTCTAAAATTCAATCGAAATGGGTTGTATTTAAATACCGCCCAACATGTGTTTAAATAAGTTGACCACTGTCACGGGATTTTCTTCAATACCATTACCACTCAAAACTCGCTCGAAACCATGTTTTTTTTCAAGACCGCTTTCTTCACACCTCTATGCCATCGTTGGTATGCGTTCACTTGAATCGGGTTTTTAAAATGTATCAGTTCATCTTCGACCGATCCAGTTGCCATTACTTTACCTTTTCACTACAACACTGCCATCATTCCGATTCGTTGTTTGCTCACGGTTCACTTATAACTCTATGCTTTCATTCCATATGGATATCCGCACTTAATAATCCATCACTCATGTCATTACTGTTCTTCATATTGGGCTGGGTGAATCCTTTAAAAAACTGTTGATTATTTTCATTGCACCGTGACTTTCATTCATGGCTCACATGAATTTCATTCCAAATCCCATTCTCCAGACTACTCCTACCTCGTTTAACTCCTCGGCCTCAACCGCATATAAGAATCGGAACCTAACAACGCAATTTGGTAAAAATGAAAGCTCTTCCTCTATGCCTTTTATCTCCGCTTTCATTAATCGGTTTTTAAACACGACCAAAGTTTTTCATCAAACCTTCAATACTCAAAGATTCATTATCCGTGGTTATAATCCAACTTTATAAATACAATAACCCCAACGATTTTCAAAACCTGTACTTATTTTGTTGTGTATCCACAACATCATATCCCATTCTCTTGAATAGCTTATATGATGTAAACTTCATGTGAGATACATCCGACAAACTATTACCTCAAATTAAAACCGTGAAACTTTTAATAGCATCGATCCAACTCGTGATCGATAATTTGTTCAATCAATATAACCGCGGTAATGCAATCCCCAACCCAATTCATCACACAACCACATAACTCAAAAATGAAATAGCAACCCAAAAATGAGTTCTCTGCATTAACACACAAATAATTACATAGGAATTATTCCTCTTGGCCCGGAGCATTCAATCAAAGGGGTCTTCTCTTCCTCTACTCTCTTCTTTGAAGACTTACAATCCAAACTCGTTTCTATTCTACCTTGAAGTCCTTTCAAATATGTCCTTTTATGCCTTTGAGGATTACATTTTTTTATACAAAAAGGTCCCGAAACTATTTTTGTTTTTACCTCGTATTGTCTCAACAAAACCTAAAACCTCTACTATTTAATCCTCAAAATCACTATTTAATCCCTATGATCCTCTTCCGTCAAAATCGCTGAAAACCAACTCTAATTCTAGGATTTACGCATCTCCTAAATCTCAATCTCTATGCACTCCTAATTCTCCTCTCATGTTCTCCAAAATTCGAAGAACATTTTACAATTTCCCCACAATATTTAATTAATTCTTATTAAAAATCACTCAAATCATTCATAAAAAATCAAACTTTGAAAACATATAAACTCCCTAAGTCTAATAAAATACAACAAATTTTCTTTATCCTAATGCCCCTGATTCGTACCCCAAGGTCAAAAATATTCATGATTCGATCATGTGTTTTTTAAATATTTTTCTCCTGGATCCCATACTTTGTTTTATTGCCGTCCATAAGTCGCATTATTCATCATGCACTTTTCCGTGCTTTTCCGTACATCTATTTCGCAACCTTTCACTTTGCTATGCTTTCACATTATGTTCTTGTTTTTCTTTTTGCTGAAATTTCATTTCTTTTCTTGTTGCCAACGTTTTCTTCTTTCTCAGAGACACCTCATCATCAACCTTCAGATGTTTTCTCAATTTCTTTGTCTCGTTTATCATTCATTCAGATGTATTTATTCGCTTTATTTATCGCTTTTCACTTTCTTTTTACCGCATATGCGGTCGCTCACATATCACTCTTGTTGCTACCATTGTTGTTACCCTCGCAAATGTCGCTTTTGCTTTTGTTAATTTCCTGCCTCTCGTGGATGTTTCTTCTGCCATGTTGTCGTTAAGTGTTGCCACCATAGATGTTGTTACGCTAATGCTGTTTCCTCCCAAACATCCCGACATTCTTAAGATATATCCCTTGCAACATTCTTCTCTGCTTACCTACTCCGCAAATTCACTTTCAAAAAAATGAATTATCATTTAACTTTTTTACCTCATAAAGAAGATTACGGGTCACCTATTCATTTCTTTATATCCTAGCAAGAAAAATCAATTTTGAGAAACTAGTATCTTCTCTTGCTTTTTTCACAACTTCGTGCAATTTCTAATTTCAAGCACTACAATTCCTTTCTCTTGTTCAAATTTTTCTAGCAAACATTTCCAATTAATCTCTACAATTTTGCTTCTATATCAAACACATCATCGTCATGTTGCATCCTGTCAAATAGAACTCTCTTTCTTCTTCTTCGAAAAATCAAATATAATTGTCCATCACCTCCTTGATTGATTTAAAATCAAATCACCCTCAAACATTGTATCTTTCATTATTCCTTTATCAATAGAATTCCCATTCTTCATCACCATGGGCTTTGGGCACCTTTGGCTCTCCAATCTTCTTCGTCAATCAAACAAGTTTACCTCTCGATTACTAATAATATCAAGTTCCTTCATAATTGTCTCCACCTTCTTGGAATCTATGAATTACTTCTCTCCCGCAATGTTCTCATATTCATTCAAGATTGTAACTTCCAGAAATGGATTGTCTTCATAACACTCCGTAAAACACAATAAAATTGTCAATTTTAAAATTACAAGACCTATTGGTCTCAATTGATGATCTAGTCACTTCAAATTCTCTCTCCAAGTTCTTCAGATCTTTAAAAATATTCATTCTCTTCTCGCCTTCTATTGTACCAATCACCATGCTAGAACATGATCCCTCACTACATTTTCGCCCAACATGGTTTCTTCTCCCTTTATTAAATTCTTCCATATTCTTCATTTGTTGTCCTTTTTTTTCCCCATAATTAACACATGAATTTATCGTATTAAGAATACAAGGTTCCAATGTTCTTCCTTCCGATACAAATACATTTTCAAGAGTGTTGTTCGATTTTTTCTTCCAAATCCTTTGTCAAAGACATCAAGAGGTTGATTTAAATTTTCCATGAGATTGTCACCAGTCTTTCCTTCTTCTTTCCATCATCTATTTCATAATGTTTCCTTTTAAATATCTGCCATAACATTTAGAACTTATTTTCTTCAGCCTCTCATTTTTGACCGTCATTCATGAAAATTTTCCCTGCTTTTCACACTTCTCTATCCCGTGACAGATCCTCTCGGTTTCCAATTCCTTCTTCTCCTAAGATCTAATTTTTCTATATAATTCCAACAATTTCCAATTTGGTCAGAATTTGGAAACTTTACACAACTTCTTCACTCTTCATTTTCTTCTGACCAACTACTCTTATGGTCTCTTCTTCTCCGTTTCTTCAAAGATTTCGGGTGAATATTCTCATGAGACCCTTCGGTCTTCATGTCTTCCCCCGAGATCTTTAATCTCAAGACGGATCTGAAAGTGTATTCATGTCTGTTAACTTTTCTCCTTGAATAAACCCCAAAGCTTGTTCATCATCCTTTAATGTACTTGCACCCACACAACTGTCATTTTAAAAATACTAAAACTTTTTAGTCTCGTTTGCTTCTTTTTTCAAGCATTTCTCCTTGAACGGATTTGTGCCGTGGAATCCTCAAATTCCATATTTGACTCAAAAATTGATTTCTTTCCTTCCATAGGGAAATCTCCTTCTCGCCTCCACTTCATTTGGTAATGGTTTCCAAATTACTCTTTCCTCTGGAAAGATCCATCTTCTCGGTTTTCCTTTTAGCTTGGCCTTAGTACCTCCAATTGTACTTTCATCGGCACTTTCTTTCTGTCTTTCGTCTTATCTCTCGTGGCATTCTTTAGAACCTCTTCTCTGATCCTCAATGATCATCTTATCCATTAGCTTCTCACCATTATGAGTTACCAAGACTCTGCAATAGAAAGTTTTCATGCCACTTACCTCACCAATCCCTCCGGACTTGGCTCCGTGCACCGGTTTCTCGAACCTCTGGAAAATTTCTTTCTGCTTCCTCTAGACTTATATTCTCAACTTCACCTTTCTCTGAGAACACTTCAGCTTGCTCTCCCTATCCAACCTTTAGCCTAGAAGACAAAGTTTCATTAAGACAATATCAAAAATTTATTCAATTATATAATCCATAATTTAACTAAAATTTCCAACCGCATTTTAAAATTATCTCACCCGCAAGATCTTCTCATGATCTGTTCTTCCATTCATTTCGAAATGCCTGCTCACTTCAATTTTGCATCTCATTTCTTCATATCAGATTTAGAATCTAATCTCTTTCTCCTCTCATCACACATGCATTCGTATTTAATTAAAAAATATTTTACTTCAAACGTCGCAGCCTTTTCTCGCTTCCCATACCACTTGATAGCAGCCTAAGCTACTAAACCCACATTCTCTCTGCCATTTTTTACAGGCAGAAAAAAGGTCTATGAAACAAGACTCCATATTGGAAAACTCAATAATGTGGAAGCTTTCCTTATTTCAGAATCTTCAAAGAAGATTTCTTCTACTTTTAAACCGTGGTTATAAAAAACTCACAATACAAACTCCATATGCGAAGTTGTTCCCCCCTCGATTACCACTTAATCTTAATCAGTGAACCCTTTTATACTCCTAAGGTTAAAATTAGTGCTAAAAACCCATCTCATGTACATTCAACCAATTAAACTCATAATATAAAGTTTGAATCATTGTTGATTAAAACCCAACACAAATATTTGGTCCTGTACACACACATTATATATATGCCAATGCATTACCAACCTACGACATATCCGCACCATTCAAATATTTCATTTGATTAAATCTCAACTTCGGTTAAAACAAAGCTCTACATACATTCAACCCCATGTAAACATTTCATACCATTCAAAGGATTTAAGATCATTTAACGTTTAAATGCCAAATAAATCATATCAACATTTACGGCCATACCTTGGATTAAAACCCACATGTCTATCCATGCGTACTCGGGTTGGATCTGCGGTGATGCAATCGGAAGGTAATCACACAACATTAAGCTTGGTGAATTAACGCTCCAAATTCACGCGAAATGGGTTGTATTTAAATACCGCCCCTACCACGTGTCAATTGCGACCACTATCGCGTGATTTTCACAATACCATTGCCACTCAAAACTCCACGCGAAAACCGAAGTTGTTTTCTCAAGACCACTTTCTTCACACCTCTACACCATCGTGTATGTGTTCACTTGAATCGGGTTTACGAATGTAACTAAGGTTCCATTCCTTAACACGATCCGATTACCCGTACTTTACCCTTCACTACAATGTTTTTGCCATAATTCTGATTCGTTGTTTGTACAGATTCACTTCTAACTGCGCCTTCGTTACATATGGGATCTATGCACTTAACAATCCATCGTTGCACCAAATGCTTGTTCTTCACATAATGCGTGAATCCTTTAAACATCACATTGATTATTTTCATTGCATTGTGACTTCATTCATGGTTCGACATGAATGTCGTTTAAATCCATACTCAGCATCATTACGCACTCATTTTAACTCTCGGCTCCAACCAGGATATAAGAATGAACCTAACAACTCAATTGCATAAAATGAAAGCTCTTCCTCTATGCCTTTGATCTAAAAGCTTTCATTAATCGGTTTTCTAAACACGACCGGGTTTTCATCAAACCTTCAATACTCTCCAATATTCATTATCGCTGGTTATAATCCAACTTTATAAATACAATAACCCCGAAATATTTCAAAACTGGAGACCTCTATTTATTTGTGTATTCACAACGGTGTATCATTCCTCTTTGGAGCCAACATACGATTGTAAACTCCAATGTGAGATACATCCGGCAAACTGTTACCTCAAATTAAAACTCTATGGAAACTTCTTTTAACAAACTGTTACCTCAAATTAAAACTCTATGGCAACTTCTTTTAATAGCATCGATCCAACTGTGATCGATGCTAATTTGTTCAATCAATATAAATCACACAGAATGCAATCCTCAAACCCAATTCCATCTACACACCATATAACTCAAAGATGAAACATAAACTCAAAAATGAGTTCTCTACATTAACACACAGTAATTACATAGGAATTCTTCCTCTATGGCCTGATATTCAATCAGTGGCCTTCTTCCTCTACTTTTCCTGAAGGCTTACAATCCAAACCCTATTTCTATTCTACCTTGAAGTCCCTTTCAAATCTATTCTTTTATGCCTTTGAGGCTTACATTTTATACAAAAAGGTCCTGAAACTATTTTTGTTTTCAGTTCCTGTATTGTCTCAACATAATCCTAAAATCACTATTTAATCCCTAAGGATCGTCTTTCACCACAAAATCATGAAACCAACTCTAATTTAGGATTTAAATTAATTCCTAAATCTCTCAATCTCTATGCACTCCTAATTCTCTCATGTTCTCCAACATTCGAGAAAATTTACAATTTCCTCACAATATTTAATTAATTCTTATTAAAAATCACTCAAATCATTCATAAAAATCCAACTCCCTTGAAAACATAAAACTCCTAAGTCTAATAAAATACAAGGAATTTTCTTTAGCCTAATGCCCATGCATCATGAAGAGGAACAGGTGGCGCACACATCTTGCGTTGATAAATTTGGCAATCATGGCATTTACGAACTGCAACAATACAGTCTTTGAAAATGGAAGGCCAAAAATAATCGACACGAAGTATTTTTTGTGTAGTAGCGTAACCAGACATGTGACCACCACATGCACCACTTTGACAATAATTCAACACTTTCTCAGCTTCCTTGAGGGTCAAACATTGGTGGAGTATGGAATCAACTCCAACATGATAGAGCGTATCTCTGACTATAAGATAAGGTTGCGAGTGATGCCAGATACGACAATGGGAATCCTTCGTCAACTCATATCGAAATGTGGAAGTCTAAAGATATATTATGATATCACCGTACCAAGGGTCGAGGGTGCTAATCAAGAAAAGTGTATCGTCTAAAATACGATCCTCAGAAGGAAATGGGGCGGAGTCTTCGAGAGACATGGTTTCCATGATGGTTTCATCGGAAGGAGACACTTCTTTCAAAGGATCATGTAAGTCTGAATCATCGAGCCAAGGTGATTGAGAATACACATCAAGAGACAAGTTTAAAGGAGCACCATCAGAAGGTGGAGTATTCGATGCAGCAATGAGTTCACAATAATTGATTTCAATTGGACTCAAAGGCATTAAATCTCCATATGAATCGACCTGTTCAGGCGAATGAATAATCCACGGGTCATCAGATCGAGAGATCATATGGACTTGAACAGTCGTTGGTGGTGAAAGGGAAAAAATACCCATGAGGGCTCTATCCTTGAAGAGACCTGACCCTACACTCTCGAAGGGAATAGGAATCTTATCCACATACAGAACGTTTTTCTCGGAAGAAGAGGTGAAGAATGGCAATTGGTTGACAGTAACAATCTTACCCTCATGTGGAAATTTCAAAACACGAAAGAGGGTGGACGAAACGCAAAGCATAGCGTGAATCCAACTGTGACTGAGTAGAAGATTGTAATTGAGTTTAGCATCAATGACTTCTACTTCAAAATTGACTGTATTCCCTTTCAATGTAATCAGAAAACTTGCGAGAACACCCAAAGGTTTTGATTCCCTTCCATCAAATGCTTCAAGGGCATTTGGTGAGGAATTCAGGGCTGAAGAGCCAATGGCTTTACAACACGAAGCTGACATGATATAGGTTGATGCACCTTCATCCACAATGGTTTGGTGGATTTCGAGACCATTAATAATGACTTGTATAATGAGCGTAATCTGGTGCGGAAGTCGTGGGAGGAAATTCTCTAGATCGAAAGCGAGAAGGCTAGTATCAGCAGGATCAACCCTGTCGATTGCAGATAATAAATCTTTCCGCTGAGATGGACAACTCTGAAGTACTTCTAATGCGGACATCGGGGATGGCACCTATGCCAATTCCTCAACAATACTGTAATTTTGAGTAGCATGGGCATTAGGATTATAAGAAGACTTCCAGAGAACACCTTTGGAAGGTGGTCGCACAACGAGTTCAACACTGGGCCTTTCAATCTTAGGAGGGCTAGAAACAGGTGGAGGAGGAGGACCATCAACGACCTCCTTCCCCGTTGCCTGGTGTGACCCTACATAATATTTCGACTGAGTAGCAATGGAAATGGATGCAGAAACGTTCATCATGAACACTTGAGAGCCAGATGGAACAGATGCTTGAGGCTGCTCGACCATCTGGGTCTACTGAGATGGAAAATGTACTTTAAGAACAGCAGGAGTACCTTTAGTGCCTTTGCGCAATTTATGCACTTCAGCCCATTGAGGACAGTCCTTGGTGTAATTCTCTTCATCACAAATCAGAAAAGGATACTTTGGCTTACACTGTGAACCATCATCAATAAGAGATTTGGACGAATCAAGTTTCGGGGCATCGGCCTTTGCTTTTCCTTTACCCTTATTTTTACCTTTAGAAGTCTTATCCGCAGGATTAGCCTGAACAACATTGACCTCGGGGTTTTTACCAGGATTCGGGCTAGACTAAGGAGCAATATCATTGGAAGAATTATATTTTTGCTTCCCAGGGTTATAAGAAGAAGACTTACGTGAAGTCTGAGACACAAAACCAATAATACCATTGATGGATGGGGTCTCTGGTGCTTTAGAAGTTACAAGTCGAGGGGCATCAGTCAAAATATCATACAATATGCCCGATTGAGAGTACACGAGATCAAGGTACTGGGCACGAGAAATGGCTTGTTCCTCGATTACACATTCCCCCATGGCTATGTCCTTCGAAATCTGATTTAAAAAAGAGGTAGTGAACCAATGAGTAAGAAGTTGATCAGGAATTTCAAATTTTATCAAGCGACGATGACATCTCCATTCATGAATATGGTCCGAGATATGAGTAGCCCAGTCCTATTTCAAGGATGTGAGGAGATGCGTCCCAGATTCATAACGAACCGGTAACTGAAAATGAGTAAGGAATGCCATAGCAAGAGAGTTGAAATCTTGAAAGATACCGCGAGAAAGCTCGATATACCACTTAGCAGTAGCACTAGTAAGAGTCCGTTGGAAATGATGAAGCCGAATGGAATCATCAACACAAGAGTTAGAGGAACACCACAAGTGGTAAGTCATAACATGTGCTTGGGGTTCTTCTCCGGACTTGCCCTCAAATTTGGGACAATCACTTGGAATTTTAGTCGGAACCAAAGGCCAATACAGATTATGAAGAATAGTATCATTCATTAACTTTGACACATCTGGTAACTCCAACGTGGCGAGAAATGGTAATTGAGTATTAAAAGGTATATCAGGTCCTTGATAAGAACCCAAACTTGCATTCCACCCTGTTTGAGAAAAATTATTCCCCCATGCAGTCTGTCCCGAAGGATTCAGACGATATGGGGGATAAGTCGAATAATTATGTTGATACTGAGGATACTGATTCTGAGTATACCATCGAGGTCCTTGTTGAGACGGAAAAGGATTTTGCGGCGGAATGTAAGTATGACCTTGTGGTTGATTATACTGCAACAGATTTTGAGGGTGATAAGTAAAACCTTGAGGCGTACTATATACTGGTTGATATTAACCACGAAGATAATAAACGCCTTGGGGTTGAACTGCCTATTGATAACTGGGTCCCTGTTGAGCTGAATAAATAGGGTAAACCGACTATTGAGTAGATTGAACAGGATGCTGAAAAGTAGGACACTGTTGTAAGGCAGAGTAAAATTGTTCTTGAGCAGATTGGGCTGGCTGTTGGACCGGTTGAGTAGGTTGCCCCTGCGGAGCAGATTGAACTAGATGTTGTGGGCCACCAAGTTTCCCCTACTGAGCAGGTTGACCTGATGGTTGTGATGGACCAAGTTGCCCCGGAGGAGGAACAGAGGGTTTTCCTTGTTGCCCAACACTTGGACCAGTTTGAGTATGTGATCCTCAATGTTATACAAAATTTTGTCCCTGAGACGAATAGATTTTCCCCCAGGACCATAAGAAGGTCCTGGTTGATACAGATGTTGACCAGAAGGTCCTTGGGGTTGTCCTTGTTGGACCATAAGTTGGCCTTGTAAAGGTTGGCCTTGCGGACCGTAAGGTTGTCTCTGTGGACCGAATGCAAACCCCGACTGAGCTGAAGGTTGTCCCTAAAAGGGTTGTCCTTGTGGGATAGGGGGTTGCACTGGATAAGTCCTTCCAATCTCTGGAACAATTTTATAGGGGTCATAAACAGGAACACCACGTTCATCATAATGATGGGGAGTAGGAAACGCATAGATGGGGGTACCGACAACATCATAGTGATAAGGAGTAATATAGGGCAAATAAACAGGATTACCATATTCATCATAAAGGTGCGGTGGAGAGTTATGTTGATGAATAGACAATAGATACTCTTCGAAAGTGAGGCCACCAGGTATCGCAGTCGAGTCTGCTAGTGACTGAGTGACCGACGCAGACGCAGCTGCATAGACAGTAGGTTGAACTGGGACAGATGTAACCGCAATCGACAAAGCAGGTGTCGTCGGTGACAATCCTAACGATGGAAGGACCAGACTCTTGGATGGAGTAGACGCTGCCATGGAGTCAACACTAGAAATAATCTGACCCAAAGACCTATATCTGGCTGGATTGACACCGATTGTGAAGATTGAGCAGAAATATGAGTAGTGTTTTCAGGGAGAATTTGATACCCTTTTGTAGAAACAGAAATTCCATCACTGCCAATAGGACCTGATGTTTCCATGTCTGACTCCTTCGTAAGATCTTCAAAAAGACTACAGGGACTAGGAGGTATAACAGCAGCTAAAAATGGGGATCCCGACGTAAGAGGAGCGAATTCTTCCTCGTCCCCAAAACCAGACCAAGCGCTCGAGGGAGGCCAATAGAACTCAACTGTCTCGTCAACGGGAGACCAGGTAGCAAGGGGTAAGACTGACGAGAGAATAGGTTGTTGAAGCTTGGCATACCTAGAGGATTGAGGAGTTTCCAATGAACTATCTGGTAAAGGACTACATCTAGAAGGGAGCGAGGACAACGAAACCGGTGGTTCCGCCACCGTGACTACTTCTCAACAAGAGGGAAAAAGAAAGATCTGAGTAAAGACTCAAAAAACCGAGGAAAAAAAAAAGCAAGCCAAGTGCTAAAACTTTTATGGGCGTGTGATCATGGGTATTTTATTTTATGACACTGAAACCAAACTTTGTTGTTTCTTGTTGTAAGAGTCAATAAATAGGCAAAAGATGACTCTAGTCACTTTCAATTTTGAACAAGCGTGAAAGGACAAGTGATCGAGGATATTTTCAAATTTAAGGAGTCAGTAAAGATAAAAAATGATTGTTCAAGTATTCTAAGCAAGAGGGTATGGCAGGTTTCCGTGAACTACCATATACACCTTGGTGATCAAATGAAAGAGAAATTACCAAGGACTTAACGTACGTGCAGGTAGTCTTTCCGAATGCTGTGTTCGGTGTATCACGGTTACAGGGCGGAAAAATTGGCTTCCTATGCATAAAAGGATTGCAACCTGGAGGGGTCTCCCTTTATATACGTGACGATATGGGGAGCACAAGTTCGTACTAGCGTTGTCAGAGCTAGATGGCGAATGATAGCTACTAGGTTTTAAGACGCCGGAACACATCTTTAACTTAGACTACTAGAATATTTCGTTAGGTTTCAATGTTGCCTTAGGTTAATTGAGATATATTTTAAGGTTGATCTTGTATTAAGTTCCAATTTCTAGGCCTTAACGTATATCAGATCTAAAATCTTCCTAAATGCAAAACTATATGCAGAAGGATACCATTTTCGTTCAATGAAAGCTATCTATGAGAAGGAAAGAAAACTTTCAAGTAATAGTGAATAATGAAATCATGCGAAAACATCCACTAATGCATCTAATGCAATCTACGGAAAAAAAAGAAAAAAAAGAAAAAAAATAAAACTCTTTTCTAGCTTATGTAATGCTAGCTATGCGAGAGAACGTTTCATTTTCAAAGAAAAAAGAATGCAATATTTTGGTTTTTTCAATGCAATAGAGAAAACAATGCACTAAATAACATGAAAAACAAAACTAAACACTAGCTTGAGAGAGCGAATGTAAAAGTTGAAACAAAATGGCTCCTCCAACATAAAACAAACACAACAACACCCAAACCAATGCTACAATATTTTCAAATCAAAGAGAAATCTCCAAAATGACCCATGCAAGCAATGTAATCGGTGCTTGGAGTAAGAGGAAGAAAAATCAAACAAGCAAGGGAATGATCATTCAACCAATGAACATACTCAACAGGATCAGAGAGACCAAGAGCAACTAAACAGGGAACAAATTTGACAACTATCAAGAAACTTGATCTCCAATCAGAAGGCTCAGTGCACCAAGGCACTCAGAAACCCTAAGAACTCAAGTCACACTCATAAGAAATGGACAAAAAACTGAGGAAAATGAGCTTCCAGCAATCAAAGACAGTCCAAAACACTTCAATTACTCTCAAGAATAACCCAGAAATAAGTACAATCAACCAAAAACTCATGAAAAGCTCACACCCAAAAACTCACAGGGGTCAGCGGGACTGTGAAGCGGTATTCAGCGCCAAACAGGGGATGGCGCGAGTGCTACAAAAGCAACATGTGCCAATCGGTGCAACTGTTCAGGGAAAAACCGCGCCAAGCCAATTATCCAAGGAAAAGGAAAAAACCTGAATAGAGCAGAGGTCAATCTTGACATTCTGGGGCTGAACAAGGGTTTGAAACACAGTTAAACAACCAGGAAGGTAAAAAACAAGACAAAAAAACCAAATAATGATCCAACAGATCAAAGACGGACTCGCACTGTTATCCCCAGAGGAGTCGCCGACTTGTTATGTAGGTAAATCCTCTCTGTGGACAGAGACGATCCCTCTAGCCCTAGGGTGGGTCTAGTAACAAGGAATCATTCTAAGGTGTAGGTTCCTAGATATTTGAATGAAAGAGGATGCGATAAGATAGCCTACATGTGGTCCAATGTTGTCGTCGAAAATCGTAATGGTGATGAGAACTTCTCGCTCACAATTCGGCAAGTCACAATCCCTTCGCTTATCGCACTTGGACACCTGCACAAAGATAAGAAAATGATAACCGCATACCACATACTAATTTCATCCAAAATATACTAGTCAGTCAGAGAAGACTAAGCATATTGCATTCGATAAAGGCGAAATACAAGATGAGAACCATACAATAGTCACTTATATTATTAAGTAGAAGGAAGAGATACAACCATGCTTTGACATCGCGGTCTCCTCTTTCGGGGTTTGGGTGAAGCATGTCTCAAAGCTCGTTAGGGAATTCGGACGGGGTAAAGGCCCTCTTGATGGATTTCCTCCTTGTACTACCCTCTCAATAACTCAGTTATTCAGCTATAGCTCAGTTCTCCTAGTTCAGCGCTTTAGCTATATAATTCTCTTTGTTCAGCTAGCTTTCATAAAGGGAGAAGGATTGTTTATATAGAGGAAAAGGAGGAGGCTGGGACCCCTACTAAGGTGGAAGGGAGGCCTATCCTTTAGGAGTGTTCCAAGGGAGGTGGAAACTACTCACTAAAGGAGGAAGCTCATGGTTGTTTCAGTTCAACCACTCCCAATGACTCATCCCCGAGGTGGTTTGAATGGAACCTCCACCTCTATTTTTAAAAAACACTTCATAAATAGCTTTGTGTAGGTGTTACTCTGGCACAGAGGACCAAGTGGCGCAAGCTTAGTTTAAAATTCCTAGGTCGGTGCGAGGAGGCAAAGGGCTACTCGTGCCAAGACAAAAATAGGGATTTTTACAACTCTACTTAAGGAAATGTCAACAAGAAGAATGTTGCCTTCATCAAAAGGGAGGCAAGGATGTTATTTGCAAAGCATGACACTGCGTATTGGTCACAGAAACAACCCTCCAATGTGCGAGTTGGGTATTGCAGGGACAGTGACAAAATGTTGTGTAACACCTAGGATAAAAATACACACTGATCATATGAGAGATAATCAACCAAAACAAATGAGACAGAAAAGTCAAGAACCAATCCAAATGGATCAATCCAAAAATAAAAACCAATCTAGATGGCAAGATACACTGGAAATTCAGGAAATAAGCCCAAAAATCAAACCTACAGGTATCGATGCTACTATTAAGCAGTAATCCATGCTGAATAGGGAAAATCGCATCCATGCCAAAGGCAACTTGCACCAATGGGCACGACTGTCAGGCAAACAGTAGCGACGAGTAAGGAAACCAAGGAAAGAGGAAAGGGAAGATAAGGAAATACTATGCTTATCACTCTGAGAATACGTGAAGTGGCTTGAAGAAATCAGATAAGTAAAACAAAGTAGAGAAATGACAATATGACCAAAGTTGGACAGACAAGAAAAACTTCAAAATGAACAACGAGTGATGATAGACACATTGTCCCCAGTATGGCCGCAAACTTGTTGAGCAGTAAAATCCCCTCTGTGGAAAGAGGTGATCCCTCTAGCCCTAGGGTGGGTCTAGCAACACGTTGAATTCCTAAATTCTTTGCTTGTAAATGAAATATAGATTGGAATAGATATCCTACCTCAGTCCAATGATTTTGTCGTGGCACGCGGCAGCGATCCTTCGATCTTTTTCTTCACGCCTTGCGCTCTATTGGTGATGATGTCCATGCAAAGATCAAACAAACGTTGACAGAATACAAACATGTATATTAATCTACACCTATTCAACTAGGAAATGAGAGTTAAACACTTCAAATATAAATGGAAACAAAGTTGGAACCAGAAACCATTCGTGTAATATTGATATAGGAAAAAGAAGTTTACAACCTTATGCCTTGACGTTGTAGATCTCCTTCGACGGGTTCAGTCGGGCATGTCTCAAACATTCATTCGTCGTTCGGCTCGATGAGGCAATGGGCTTAAACTCTCTATCACAAAGATAGGGTCTTCTCTACTCTCTTCAACACACCAGCTATGTCTAATGACTGTTCAGCGAGTTAAATCAATGTGAGGAAGAATAATTTATAGGAGAAGTGGAGGAGGTTTGGGACCCACATAAGTTGGAGGAGAGGTATATCCCTTTGGGGAGTTGCACATTTGTAGGAACTAATAGGACAAAGGGAGAAACGCGACTTGACCCAGTTGAAAAAACAACCATGACTCCGCTCATGAAGTTGTTAAATCATAGAAGCTTTGTTTCTATTTTAAAAAAATTTCCAAAATTAGCCTGGCGCAAGTGCCCTTCTGAGACAAAGCGTCGATTGGCGCAAGGCTCAATGTTGATTTTTTCATGGGCACGAGGACATAGCTACCTACCAGTGTCGACCTAAAAGCATAGGTTTATGAGGGTTTTCTTGAGGAATGATCAACGAAGATTATATTCCTGACATTTCAAGGGGTGCAATGACCATTAGGGGAATTTTGAGATCTAAAATGGGCCTCCTAAGGAAATTATAAAATAATAGTGGAAATAATAAAATAAGATTTAATTACATCATCAAATTTTAGAGGGAAAAAAGAAAAAAACTACTTTTTCAACTCATATTTTCAACTTATCTCCCAAAGTGTTTACTCAAATTTCGAGCAGGAGTACTTTTTGGATGAAAAATTTAATTCCTCATCCAAGGAGTACCCATGTTGCACACTTATGATGGCTCCTACTACATAAAAAATGAGAAATACATGAAAAACGTGATTGTAATCACGTTGTTTTATGTATTTCTCAAGTTTAGCATAGCAGGGTCTATCGAAAGTATGCAGCATGGGTACTCCTTGGATGAGGAATTAAATTTTTCATCCAACGAGTACTCCCACTCAAAATTTTAGTTAAAATTTTGGTTGATAAGTTGAAAATATGAGTTGAAAAAGTAGTTTTATTATTTATTATTTTTTAATCTTTTAACCCTTTTACTTAAAAAATGGTGAATCATCCCCCATGGTTGACATCATCATCTTGAATCCTATTGGTTCTTATAAAGTTTATTTTTGTTGTACATTTTTCTTAGGAGGCCCATATTAGACCTCAAAATTCCCCTAATGATTTATGGCAACGTATGACAGTGCACAGAGGTCACTGAAATGGTCCTCCAATGTTCAGAATGGGGATTGGAGGGACGTGAAAAAATACTATGTAACACATATCACGCCACCTAGGCCATATCGTTGGCAATTAAATGCTTTCCCGTGGTAATAAAACCATTGATGAATTTAATTCATCACTAACCATTAATCCAAAGGATCCACGCCACTATCAATGGGAAAACGATCGAATTGTGTATAAATCCATGCCTAGTCAACTTTCAATCCTTTACCTACCATTTTCTCTGCTCTATACATGTTTGCTGCAGGTTAACAGAATGCCAGAACAACTAGTTTGATCACTGTCAAAGTAATCTCTACAATTGTTGCAGCTTCTCCCTAATCTCAGAGATTTTTCACAGTCCCAACCCCCATTTTTCTATCAGAAACCCTCATTCACTATAAAAACCTAATCCAACCATGCCTCCTAAGAAGAAGGGACAAGAAGAATCTGTAAATCTACTGCTCCATCCCCCAGTTGACCTTGATCATATTTCATTGGAGGACAGGGATTATAAAATCCATGAAACCCTGTGTGAGTTCAAGTTATTTGAAATGAACTGCTGGCTTGAAGACAAATTCATTGACAATTCTGGTGATATTGGACTGTGGGAGTCCAATTTTCCCTACTACATATTTCCCCACAACCATAGTACCCCTGAATTCATCAGGAAATGTCAAGCTTGTTATGTACCCAGCCAGAGAGCTATAATTTCTCCTGCATGAGGGATTTTAATTACCATAACTGCCCAATATATAGACCAAATGATGCAGGCCCATATCATAGAAAATGCAACCCCTTTCTTTCAAGAAGCACTTATTGAATTATATCATAAATTTGATTTTGAAAAAAGGGCTAAAACCCTCGAGCTCTTTCTGGATAAATATGCCCAATTACCCAAGAATAATCCTTCCTATTAATCATCCATTTTCCCTAATAGAGTCAAGAAAATCATTACTGTTATATCCTACCTCCTTGCTTATTACTCATATCAGTGGGTAGATGAGGCCATTATAGTATTCCTTTCCATTTTCTCCACATATTCTAAGCCTTCCATCTTATTCCACTTTAGCCAATTCCTTGTAGATGCCATCCATGACCAGTTTGTCATATTCCAAACTGAAGAGGTATTTAAATATGAATTTGTTCTAGTATATATGTTTTTGTGTTTTCATGGAGAGAGGTTCAAGTTTGAAATGTAGAAATTGAATGATGATGGAAATCAATAATCTGTCATCTTCTAGACTACAATGGTAATGAAGGAGAAAAAATAATACTCATACAAACAGTTCATAGAATTGTTTGTACATCCAGCACTCAGCCTTCTAAGCAGTAATTCAAAGCCAAGAATCAGTTAATAAATGAGGAAAATTTTGCAGTTATCAGACCAAACCAAAACAAGAGACTAGTACCTTTACCAGAATTACACAGAACTGAGAATCTATGGATGAGAGCTTGCCCCATATAAGCTCCCAAAATTCCTCCCAATGAGGGTTTTTTCTCTAGAATAAATCAAGAAAATTCTCAATGACGATGAGGTCCATTTTGTGTCTGCAAAGAAGAAATCTCAATTCAAGATCAAAACACAGATAGGACCCTTCATTTTTAGCAGCATAACGGCATGGGAGGAAGGAGAAAAATTACTAAAGGAAATGCAATTCAACCTTAGTTTTACATGGTCATGTGACCCATTGGGTACCATTTCCAATTTAAGGATAGAGAACAAATATACACCTTACATCCATACACACAGGTCAGAGATTAAGAAATATCTGAACCAACTATAATGGACTGAAAAAACTTTGCTAGAGGATGAGGAATAATTGGTTTCAACTTCAACATCACAAACTCTTGTTCCACATGAGAAAGTAGGGAAAATGATGAGGGAAGAAGAGTCACCTTCAGTGATTGACACTTCCAGCAGAAAATTTAAAATCATGTACAGGAAAAGGACTAAGCTCAATCCCAAAGTAAACCCAAGTAAATACTCAAAGCAGGAAGTCGTCATCATCACCAAAGAGACACCTACTTCCTCACAAGTAGGTGGTCAGACTACACTCTCTCCTACCACCTCGACAGCTTCACAGGATCATCAACAAGAAATTAAAACCAGTACAGTTGTTACAGGGGAGAAAGAGAATAGCATATTTGATACATTCAGAGATATTAAACTGAAGAATGAATTTTTGAAGACCAACACTTATAATTGGTTCTGGAAGTAGACTTCCAGCTCTTGGAGTAAACTGTTGTCAGCCTTTGAATATGAAAAAGGAAAAATGCAGAGGGATTTTCTCCAAGCACAAATTCCACAGCCCAAGACAACAAAATATTATAAAAATACTACATTTGAATTTTATATTAAATACATACATCCCATTGATCAAATGGAGATGCACAAGCAGACAAGTGAAATGATTTCATCTACACTTACTAAAACTACTATGAGTTTGTCCAAGTTGCAGGTTTCCTTAGCTAATATCCAATCACAGCACAAGATGGAAAAAATATCTTCTTTGGCCAAGGATTCAAGGATTAAGTATTTGGAATACTTAGTGATTAGAGTTGGATATGATCCCTCCAACATCAAAGCTGCAGAAACGGTGATAAGGAAGAAAAATGCTGACATAGAAGCATTAAGGAATTAGCTGAAAATGCCAACTACAGAGGACCCCTTGACCAAAGAAATCGAAGAGATAGAATCCCAGAAAGTAGACATGATGAAGCTCATCATGGAGCAGAATGCTCAGCTGAGGCAGATGGAACCAGATATGGAAAAGATGATAAAGAAAAATAACATGTTTCCAAGCTTTCATTAGTTCCTTTGGAAGTTGTACCCCTTACAGCCATTCCCACTACCACACCTTCTACAGCAAGTATAGCAGATGGAGCTGAAAATCTCACCAAAGCCATGCAGAATCTATAAATCCAGATAGAACAGATAAAGAAGGTTCAAGACCAAGTGAAATTGTTGTAGGATCAGAAGTCCAGGAGTGATAGCTCACATGCAGATGAAGCCTAGAGAGCACAGAAGTTAATAGAAAGGTTGCAGAAGTCTGAGAGGGAGTCTTCTGTTGGAAATACCTTAGGTCAAGTCAAAGAGATAATTTGGACAAATACCATTAGGTCCATCAATGAAATATGGCCTTGCATACAGATCATATTTGAGTAGACAGAATTGATATATAAAGCCAATGATGCCATCAAAACTATCAAGGAAGAGCTTGGGGACATGCCAATTATTTCCAAAAGCATCATCAAGTTCCTTAAATCCAAGAATAGATATGAACTGGATGACTTAGGAGTAAAGGACAGGACATAAACAATCTTGGAGGTAAAGAAGGTTCTTACAAAGAGAAACCTGATTCTACAACTGGAAGAAAAATGTCACAGCTTAGAGATAGTTGTAAACATATTTTTCAGTAGGATAGAACCTTTAACTCAAAAATTTCTTCCTTCCTTATTTGTAATCAATGACAAATTAATGAACAGAGAGGATTATGTAAAGAAGCTGAATGAAATTTCCAGGGACATGGCTAAATTTTCAAATATAAAAGGCACTATGACAGGGAAAGCTTTTTTGGAGGCATTGGCTCATGAGATTTTCATCCAGCATGAGGTAAACCACGTTTTTGTTGTAAAACCAACTTTTTCTAAGTATACCGAAGTGGATAAAAGATACAGGAAGGTCATCAAGTTAACTATCCTAGATGAAGATTGATGGGATAAGTTAACTGAGTTTCAGGAGAAAAAAGTAATAAAGAACAATCATCTGCAACCAGCTCACAGGACAGCACATCAGCCAACATTACAACCATCGCAGCCTACAAATAGGCCTACTCATCAATTGATTCCTTGAAAGCAGTCCTAGAAATCCAGATCACCCACATCGAGCCTATTTTTTTTCATAGTTAAAGCTTATTGTTAGATTTAGGCTAATAATACATTGTTTGTTGAGACAACATTTATTGTAATCAGTTTTGTAATATTTCAGTATAAATACTTCATTGTTTGAAGTATTAGAGGTTGATTTCTGAATATATTCTGCCTACTATGAAATTGTAAATTCCAAGTTTTGCTAGAGAATCAATAATACAAAGACTTCTTCGAGGATTCATGTGGTGTAATTATTGGTGAAGTGTTACTATTGTTTCTATGTTTTCCATTCTTTTTCCTTTCCTCTATTTATCAGAATTCTTAATTATAAAACAGAAAGAGTTATGAATAGGAAATGTTATTTAAAACACCTTAATCCGGTTGCTTTTACAATTTAAATGTTTTCTACTTGAAGTGAGATTGAATAAAACTTAATTTATTTTTCAGTATCAACTGAAATTCACTTTTCTACCATATTCATTATTCATTTAAAATCTCAAGAATCCATTAAATGCAACCTAGCTTGCCCTATTATAACTCTTTTAAAAATTGAAGCAAAATATTTTTTTATGTTTTGACTCCATTACCCAGTGGGAATATAAAGATTTAATCAGCCAAATCAATCAGAATCAAATAACAACCAAGTACAGTAATAACTAGCCTAATATCTATTCAAAACAAAATTAAATCTTAAAGAGAGATCCCTCTTTGAAGTTGGCAGGGCTAGATCCCAACTTCCAAAAATGGTTTTGATGTTGTCATGTGTGTTTAAATTAAAAAATGATAACATAGTGGCAACAATACTAGGGACGAATTAAAAAAAAATTGTAAATTATTTCGAATTCATAACCATGGTTAAAACATTGGTTTTCATAACCCTGATACGAATACTTAAATATTGGTTTTCTTTTCATTAGTGTAAATAATGTGTGTGTGTGTGTGTGCATTTAGATCATAACTTTGGCTCCTAAAAGAGCTTATACTAGAGCTCATCCTGATCCCAAGCCTGCAGAAATTGTAGATGGCCCTGAAAAAATACTGAAAAGAAAGAGCATAGCAGAAAGCCAAGGAAGTAGTAGTCCCCCTCATAGATCAGATTCACTCCCAAAACACTTTGTAACTCTTCAATACATTTAGTTTGATTTACCCTTTGAACAAAGCCTATTTATAACTAAATCAGCTAATTGGGAAAACCAGATAGTAGTATATCAAGCTACATTTAGAAGAAATTCATTTGAAGCCCAGTCTACTCCTGCTGATATAGACCTTCAAATCCTCCAAAACTTTGAAAAATTACAGGTTTTAGTCTCAGGTATAGACCTTTCTTTTCATGAGGCTTATGTACAACAATTTGTATAACTTTTTTCTTTGACTACTTATGCATAATCATCCACCTCATCACAATATGTGCATCCTAGATCAGCAAGTCCTACCCCTTCTATAGTTTCTACAACTACTCCAATACTTTCCCATAAATCAATAAGCCCTACTTGTTCTGTAGTTTCCGCAACTACTCCAGTACTTTATCACCAAGAAAATCAAACTCCTTCTTCTCCCCAATCCTCAACTACACTTAAACCTTCATCTCCACCAAAACCTCAAGTTTCAACTCAGCCTTTACCTACCATTCATCCTCCACCTTTCACCCAACAACCACATCATATTGTTCATCCTCATATCCCTATAATGGTAGCTAGATATGCTCCCCTTGTCCTTCAATCTCCTTTGGAAAACATGCCACAGGATTATCAAACAAGAATCCATAAATTTGATGGAACTAGACCTATCACTGCCCAATAGCATATAGATAGGATTAATGACAGTTTTGACCTTCAGGAGGTAGAAGGCGAAAGTGTAAAAATTAGGTTTTTTGCACAAAATCTCATAGGAGAGGTGAGAAAATGGTTTAAAGCATTACCTACTGCTATTATTAATGATCTACTTGGATTCCATCAAACATTTGTTACTAGGTGGGAAATTAAGAAGAACCCCTTTCAAATTTTATCTGAATATGAAAGCATTAAGAGGGGACCAACGGAAAGTGTTTGGGAATATTGCACTAGATTCAACAGTGTATATAATGCCATTCTTACTAATATTAAACCACCACAAGGCTTATCCTTAATCAAATTCCCAGATGGTTTTGAGGGAGACATGTCTTACCAACTGAGAGAAAGGAATTCATCCACACCAAAAGAAATGCAAAGGGATGTTGTGAGTGTAGAAGAAAACCTGTTAGAAAAGAGAGCTAGACTTAGGAATGAAAGAAGAGTAACCATAAAAAAGGAACCCTCTACTTCTTCTGTTGATGCTAAAATTGATTCCTTAGTTAGAACTGTAGAAAGAATGATGGAGAGGATTAATTTGAATGAGAGGGATGCACCTAGGGAAAATCAACCTGCACCTCAAAATCAAAATCAAAATCCTAGGAGAAATCCTCCCCAAATCAAACAAAGAGAAAAGAGGGGTCCTGATCAGCAAATTAGGCCTCCTTTTTAGGAGAATTATGTTGATGATGATGGAGAAGTAGAAAAAGAAGTAGAATAAAACTAGATAAATCTAATGGGTATCAATGATGATGAAAATGTGTTTCTTACTTAGGAAGAACATGAGTTGTTTCAATTATCCCAAACTGAACTTGATTCTGAGGAATCAGATGACTATAAGCAGGGATTTGAAATCGCTATCATGGAATTCCATAGATAGTATAATATTAGGAGTATGAAAGCATTAGATGCTCCAAAAAAATAAATAATGAAAAATCTGTTAAGAAAAATGTTGACACCACTTCAAAAAAAACTCCAGAAAATTTTGCTAAGAAAACTGTTAATAATTCTAGCAAAAAGACAGTTGACATTCCTGCTAAAAATATTGTTCAGAGTACCTCCAAAACTACTTAAACAAACATTCCCACCACCAATCACCAAAAAGAAAATGTGTCAAAAAAAATTACTGATAAATCTGACTTTCTGAACTTAATTCAATTTCAAACATGATTCAATATTGAAAATGAACTAGCAAAGCTGAAAATTCTTATCCCTTTGACTGAGTTAATGAATAAAAATTTGTACAGAACTCAAGTTATGAAATATTTGAACATAGGGGAAAACAATGATACTATCGACCTGAATGATGATCAACCTGAATTATTATTTGGTCTATAGGTAGATGGTAAACCACAAGAAGGATGAGTCCCTCCATTTTATGTGAGTCTTAATGTTCATGATAATATTCTCCACAATGCTATGTTAGATTCAGGTGCCTCACACAATTTGATGCCAAAAGCTGTTATGGAGAAACTTGGTCTTGACATTACTATTCCTTACGAAGAATTGTATTCATTTGATTCAATCAAAGTAATATGTTTAGGTCTCATTAATGATCTATGTGTCACTTTAGCCCAAATCCCATCTAAGTGTCTAGTTATGGACATAGTGGTGGCTGATATTCCCCCTAAGTATGGCATGTTGTTTTCACGCTCTTGGGGAGCAGAATTACAAGGTACCCTACAAATAGATATGACTTATGCAACCATCCCAGTGTTTGGTCAAAAAATAAGACTGCATATGGAAACCTTAATGAAATACATGGTGAGTAGTCATGAGAAGCCACATAACTACCCCCTTTACTCTTTTCACTCTGATTTAGATTCCTTCATTTTGTATAATGATGGAGATATTGATGCTCAGGTTACAAGTGTTGAAAATGAAATTTGTGAAACACATGAAAATCAAACACAAATTGTACAACAAAACGCCAAAAATGAACCCTTTTGGAACATGATTTTTGATGGCTCTTGCAGTAGAGCAGGATTCAGAGCAGGTGTGTGGGTCTCAAATTTATGAAAAAATAATGCAGAAGTTCATTCATATAAACTGAATTTTCAATGTACCAACAACATAGTATAATATGAAACACTTCTTTTAGGCTTGCAATTAATGAAAGAATTAGGTGCTAAAATAATTTTTGCTCATGGGGATTCTGAATTGATTATTAAACAGATTAAAGGAGAATATGCTGCAAAACATCCTAGGTTGAGAGCATACAGAAATGTTGTGCTTTATTTCTTACACGCTTTTGTAGAATATGATCTTGTTGTTATACCTAGAAATCAGGATGCCCTTGCTAATGGTCTAGCTTTTTCATTCAGCACATGCAAAATGTCTCGTCCCAATAGCCAATATACAGTTGAGGTTAAACACCGTCTAGTTGTACCATATAACATGATGTATTGGCAGGTATTTGGAAATGATAAACAATAGAAAACATTTTTCAGTCCAAAGATGAGTATGAGGAAAATAACATAGATTTAGATTGTCAAGTATAAATTCAGTTAGTTGTACATACTACTGTAGGAGAATAGTTTGATGAATCATATGTAAATATCTTTGTAGATCAAGTTGCACATAAATTAGAATTACATGAAATTGATCCAGAAAAAAGAAGAATTTGAAGATAATATTTTTCCTAGAGGTCTAGTTCCATTAGAAGAGATTTTTTATTTCAATGATGTCTCAAAAAATCCAAAAATAGAGCCCACGGGGGCATATGTAGAATAATGTAATATAGGTAGTGAACAGAATCCTAAAATGATAAAACTTTTAAAATCACTGCCTACTTTTAGAAAACAAGAATGCATAGATTTATTCAAAGAGTTTGTTGTTTTCTTTTCTTGGAGCTATGAGGATCTTAAATCATATGAGACTATTATCATACAACACAAAATCCCATTCAACAAAGATCAGAAACCATTCAAACAAAAGCTTCGTAGAATAAATCATGTTTTGATGCCTTGATTGAGAAAGAGGTTTAAAAATATGTACGGTGCTAAAATCATTTTCCCTCTCAGATACTCTAAATGGGTGTCTAATATAGTGCCTACTAGGAAGAAAACTAGAGAAATCTGATTATGTGTTGATTTTAGAAAACTTAACAAGGTCTCCCTAAAACACAACTACCCTTTTCCAAAAATGGATCATATATTACAAAAGGTAGTAGGATCTAGTAGGATATCCTTGTTAGATGGTTTCTCGAGTTATAACCAGGTCCTAGTACATTATGATTATCAGGATAAAAAACTTTCACTACTCCATGGGGAACCTTCATGTATGTGAAGATGTCCTTTGGGTTAATGAATGTTGGGCCACATTTCAAAGAGAAATGGATATTTCCTTTGCTGATGAGATTGGCCACTTTATTTTGGTTTATCTTGAATACATTACTATATATTCAAATACTCATGAGGAACATCTGAGACATCTAAGAAGAGTGTTTGAAAAGTGCAGAAGGTTTGGTATCTCTTTAAATCCCAAGAAAACATTGTTTGGTGTTGAGGAAGGTAAGCTTCTTGGTCATATTATTTTAAAGGATGGAATTAGGATTGATCCCGGTAGATTTGAAGCAATATTAAAAATCAATCACCCTAGAAACATCAAAGAGCTTCAGTCTTTTATTGGAAATATTAATTTCCTAAGGAGATTCATTCCTAACCTTGGAGAACTTCTTAGAAATATAACAAACATGCTTAAAAAAGATTCAGAAATTAGATGGAGTATTGAGGCTAGAGAATCCTTTAATTTAGTTAAACAGGAATTAACAAAAGCACCAGTGTTGATTAGTCCAAATTTTATCAAATATTTTATGATCTTTTCTTTTGCTTCTTAACACATTGTTGCAGCTCTTTTGTTGCAGAAAAATGAGGAAATATTTGAATAGCCTATTGAATTTTTAGTAAGGCTTTAAGAGATGCATCTTTGAAATATAATATCATGGAAAAATAGGCCTTTGTGTTGGTAAAAGAAATAAAATATTTTATATTATATATTTTTCATTCACATATTATTTCATATGTGCCTAATTCAGTTGTAAAGGATATTTTGACACGGAATGGACCAGATGGAAAACGAGGAAAATGGATTGATGTCATCCTTGAGTATGACTTAGAAATCAAACCAACCAAGTTGATCAAAGGACAAGGACTGGCCAAACTGGTGGCAGATTCTAATTTCCATGCATTAGACATCAACTTTGTTTCTGCACTGGATGATCAAGAGGAACAGGAGACTCCACATATCAATGAAGCATTTATGAAATCACCTTGGTATGCAGACTTGTTGTATGTTTTATTCAATTGAAATGCTCCTCTTGGTCTAACAAAAAAAATGCAATATTTCTAAAATTAAAAATAGTTACGTTTTGCATCATAGAAAATTTTTTATATTGGAAAGATGTTGGTGGCATTTTACTTAAGTTCTTGTTAAAGGATGATGCAGAGATAATTATGCAGGAGTTCCATGAAGGTGATTGTGGTGGTCATCTCTATTTGAAAACCACTGCCAATAAAGTCCTTAGGGCTGGTTTTTACTGGCCTTCATTTTTCCGTGACATTCATAAGAAAGTAACTTCATGCCATAAATGCCATATTTTTGAAGGAAAAAGAAAGCTTTACCCCTGCCATTCAAACATATTTCAGTTGAGAGCCATTTTTCAGCAAGGGGAACTAGATTTCGTTGGTGAAATTCATCCTCCTTCCTCTAGCCAACATAAGTGGATTCTCATAGCCACAGATTACTTTACTAAATGCATAGAGGCCACCCCTTCGATATCTTCTCATGATGTTTTCATAATTAAATTTTTTGAGACCAGTATCCTTTCTAGATATGGTTTTCCTAGAAAAATTATTACTGACAATGCAACAGCTTTTAAATCTAAGAAAATGATTGAATTTTGTAATAAATACCACATTACTTTGGGACATTCAAAAACTTATTACCCTTAGGGTAATGGGTTGGTTGAACCCTCAAATAAGATTCTGGTAAATATCATTAAAATTTTGTTGGAAGAAAACAAGAAATTTTGGAACAACAAGTTGGTTAATGCACTTTGGGCTGACAGACTTACTACAAAGAAGTCGATAGGTATGGCACCATATCAATTGATCTATGGAATGGATGCTCTGTTTCCATCATCTTTAGGAGTACCAGTCATGAAGATAATTCAATAATTACAGGATGAGCCAAATGACATAAAAAGAAGAATCAATCAAACCATTTAGGTGTAGCAGTCAAGGGAGGAGGTCTACAACAAAAATCAAGTAATTCAGTAAAATGTCATAAATATTTTTGACAGAAGAACTAAATTAGATGACTTCAACATTGGAGACAATGTTCTAAGGTGGGATTACAAGAGAGAAGACAAAGGTAAACATGGTAAATTCAATAACCTTTGGAAAGGGCCACACATCATTTATGCTTTCAGGGAAAACAATGCATTCTTGCTTAAATACCTAGATGGAGCACAATTTCCTGGTGGTCCTGTCAATGGAAGGATCTTGAAGCACTACTTTTCTTAGCATAAATATCTTCTTACATTATTTTAAATATCACAGTCTATATTGGTATGATAGGGTAACTTGATGATTGGAGTTGAAGCCCGCAGAGAAGGCCCTAAGCCTTTATTGACAAGCTACCACAAGTACCTTAACAACAAAAGAAATCAGATGCAGACACTACAAACATTTTATACTCAAGGCTATTGGTCATATGCTCTTGGAATTTCACATGGAGAAGTGCCATCCCCAGTTGGAGCCACTGTTAGGGTCCTATATTTTATAGGATCTCAAGGTGATGGAGTATTTCATATTTGTTATTTTACATTGTAAATAATTTTCAATTTTCAAATGACTTCCAAATATTTTGATTTCCCAGAAAATAAAAAGAAGGTATGTCAAAAATAAAATGAATATGAAGAAAAAAGACAAAAATAAAGAAAATTGAAAAAATGGTAAAAGAGAATAAAACCCCACAAAAGAAAAATAGAAATAATACTCAAAGTGCTGCAAATTTAAATGTCACTACTGTTAAATTAGTTTCCTTTATGTTAAAAATCCAATAAGATTGTGTGTAGCTTGTCTTAAAGGGCCACAATGAATATATTTTTGTTCCAATCATACACCTTAATCATGATGGAACAATTGTGAAGTTCCTGTCAAATAGGTTAGTGAATAAATATTTTCCAAACAGTTTAATCTTGTTAAATCGGTAGTTAGGTAGAAAATGAGATTGATTCAACAATCTAATCTGAATAAATAGGAGAAATAATTGATAGAGTATGTTATATTTAAAAAAAAAGGATATGTGGGTTTGCTAGCTTAAATTCACCCTAATGAAGGAAGATAAAAAATGTTAGCTTAGCAAAAGAATTGAAAATGAAAGTGTGATATTCCAAATTAGGAAAAGCAGCAGTATTGAACATAAAACTTGAATGTACAGCAAATATCAATACAAACACATGAGAAAATCATAAATCCATTGAATTATGTATCATAGCAGCAAAAATGTACAATATGTTGAGGAACAAATCACTCAAACTAGGCAAACAAGCCTCCAATGCCCAAATACAGTAAAACCATAAATGTTGCTGCTATACAGAAATTTCGGAGTACATGACAACGCATTTCTAGTGAGGGTTACTGCAAATGTAAAATGGAAACAAGTAGATCTACTGATATGATGCTCAAAGAGTGTTGAGAATGGAGAGCTAGTCTCTCAAGCACAATCCCAAGATAACCCGGAAAGGGTTTCTTGAAATACAAAAGATGCAAAAAGTGGAGATTGCAACTCTATGGATGAATAATGTTGTATCACTGGAGCACTGCTAGAATATGGCTGATATGAAAATAAAATGGCTGTAACTTCTCCTCTCTAGCTTTCCAGGTGAAGGGTTTCTCCCTTCATTAGGAAACTAGCTCACAAACAGGGTTTCTCAACCTTCCACTGCACTACCCTGCAAAATAACTTTGTTCCTCAAGGAGACTACATTGTGGCTGAAGGTAGATGCTTGGCCCAATGCCATATGGTGGAAATGAAGCTCAGAATATCTCTCCTAAGTGGGCACTCGAAGCCCCTTGAGGAAGCTCACTGCGTTTTCCCCACTAGCTGCACTCTCTCCTATGGCAACGCTATTAATTTGGTCAACCTTGACCCAATCTACATGCATTGACCCCATTCACACCAAGGTTTGATTATTTCAGGTAGATAAACTAATCCACATTAATACTAGAAGTGGTTTTATTCCTACTAAAGAGATTTAAGAGTATCTTTACCCACTTATTCATCTAAATTATGAATAAAAGCAACATATAATATTCTAACTAGCTAAAAGCTAATTGGGAATATTACAGTCCTCCCCTCCCAAATTTTGCTTTTCCACAAGCAACAGTAAATAAGGATGCTGCAAAATCTTCTCTCCTTCCCAAGTGGAACCCTCATCTGGTAGATTCCTCCATCGAATCAGATATTCTCTAATTACCCTGTTTCTTAGTTGCCTCTCCCGGGTATCCAAGATAGCCTTCGGTTGTAAAACCAAATGGCCTTCATCATCAATAGGTGGGAGATCCATGGTGGCAACCACATGTTTCTAATGACCTTCTTGAGGCATGAGACATGAAAAATGTTATGGATCTTCCTCCTAATGGGAAGCTCCAACTCATATCCTACTTCCCCAACATGACAGATCACCCTGTATGGCCCATAGAACTGAGGCTGAAGCTTTTCAACTCCCTTCTCCTTCAATGTAGGCTATCTATATGGATAGAGACAGAGATATACCAAATCATCAACCTCAAACTGCCTCTCTATCCGACCACAGTCTGCATATAACTTCTGTCGGTTCTGTGCGGTATCAATGCTATCCTTGAGGGCCTAGAGTATATCCTAACTCTCCTAAATCCATTTTTTGGCTCTAGGAGCCTCGCTTACTCCAAACATCACATCAGAAAATGATATATCATCATACCCATAAAGAGCCCGAAATGGGGTCATGCCAATGGACATGTGAAAATTTTTGTTGTAGCAAAACTCCCCTAAATGGAGCCAGCACAACCATGCTCTTTGTTGCCCTAAGACATGGTTTTGTGAGTAGCCTTCCAGCCACTTATTTACTATATTTTTTTTTCCATCGGTCTGTGGGTGATAACTGGTACTCGGTTTTAACTTAGTACCCACTAACCGAAAAAAATCATGCTAAAAACCACCCATGAAGCAGTTGTCTTGATCACTGACTATGGTCTTTGGAAGACCATGGAGTCTAAAGACATATCCAAAGAAGATATCAGCTATCTGTGAAGCAGTATATAATGCATAAATAGCAAAGAAATGTGAATACTTTGTTAGTCGATCAACAACTACAAAGATACAATCCTTACCTTGAACTGTAGGTAGACCAGTGATGAAGTCCATGGAAATACTCTCCCATTTTCCTTTCGGAATAGGGAGTGGTTGCAAAGATCCTGCAAGATGTTTTTGTTCTCCTTTGTTCTACTGGAAAAATACACACTCCTTTATGTTTTCGAGCACATCCTCCTTGAGACCCTTCCATGAGACTCTCTCCTGAATGGCTCGGTATGTCTTGGTGAATCCTTGATGTCCGGAAAGTGGTGAATCATGTGATGCCTGCAAAATATTCTTCTTGAGTCTAGAATCTCTAGTCAAGAAGATCCGGTCTTGATAATAGATGACCTCATCCATCACTCTAAACCTCTCATCAATCACCTGACCATCTAGGAGTTCACATGCAAAGCAGTCTTTGGAATACTCCACTAACAGTTGGGCCTTCCAATCTATATCCATACTCATCAAAGATAGCAATGCTGGCCTCCGAGATAGAGCATATTCCACTACATTTCTCTTCCCCTTGACATATTCAATGTCAAATTCATAGGCTTGGATCTTTCTCACCCATTTATGATGCCTCTCTTGCAGCTGCTTCTGCTCAATAAAGAACCGAAGACTATTGTAATCAGTCTTCAATTTGAATATGTTACCCACCAAATATTGTTGGAACTTGGCTAAGGCATGCATGATATCCAACATCTCCTTATCATATGTATAATACAATATCTCATGTGGTAGAAAATTCTGACTCTCAAAAGCTATGGGGTGTCCCCCTTGCATCAAAACTGCACTAATGCCCTCCCCTGAAACATCACATTCCAGCACAAAGGGATGGGTGAAATTTGGTCAAACCAACACTGGGCAGCTACTCATTACCTCCTTAAGCCTATCAAGGGCTCTATGCATTGTGGCTATCCAACTAAAGGCTCCCTTCTTGGTCAAATCTCTAAGTGGTGTTTCTATTTGAGAGAACCCTTTAACAAACTTCCAGTAGTAGGTACAAATGCCTACAAACCCCCAAAGCTCTATGACATTCTTTGGCTCGGGCCAATCCCTGATAGCATAGATCTTCTCTTCATGAACTCTCACTCCATCTACTCCAATGATGTGGCCCAAACAGAGCATCTCTGTGAGTCCAAACTCACACTTGGAGAGCTTAGCATAGAATTGTTGCTCCTCAAGGATATGTAATACTGCTTCAATATGTTGTAGATGCTCTTTCCATGTGCGATTGTAAATAAGAATGTCAACAAAGAAGACTGAAACAAACTTCCTCAATTGACCACAAAAAATGTGGTTCATGCAAGACTGGAAATTTTCTGGAGCATTTGTTAGCCCAAAGGGCATCACCAAGAACTCAAAATGGCCATAGTGGCATCTAAATGTGGTCTTGGGGATATCCTGGTCCCTCACTATGATTTGATGGTACCCCAACCTCAAATCAATCTTTGAAAAGTACTTGGATCCCCTTATTTAATCCATCAACTCATCGATCCTAGGGATTGGATACCGGTTCTTCATTTTTTTCTTGTTCAAGGCCCTATATTCAATGTACATCCTCAATGTGTCATTCTTCATCTTCACCATGACTACTAAAGAAGAAAAAGGACTGGAGATGGGTCAGATATGCCCTAAAGCCAAGAGCTCCTAAATGGATTTTTCAATCTCATCCTTGTAGGCTTTGGGATGCCTATAGGGTGTGGTGATCACTGCTTGGATCCCCTGCTCCAACCCAATAGTGTGTTCAAATCCTCATTCAGGTGGCCTCCCTGGTGGAATATCTCCAAATATTGTACAATATCTGTCTAGAATAGACTGTACATCCGGGTGTACTGGTGCACTCTTTCTTCCTGCCTCTAACATACGCATTTCTACTACCCATTATATGTCCCCTCTGCGCAAATCATCCTCCATCCTATGTGCTGAGATAATCTAGGGTGGATAGGTGTGTATGCCTTTGATTTTCTGAGGCTTACCACTCCCCTTCTCTGTCCATTCCATCTCCAAGGCTTCCTAATCTATGGTAACCTTCCCCAAGGTGATTAACCACTAAACACCCAATATCAAATTGGTGTCTGGAATATCAACCACAAAGAAGTGGTTTGTCAATGTGTAGGTCCCCATAGTGATAGTTAATGTCGGAACATATTTGGCACACTGCATGGTTCTAGCACCTGGAACCAAAACTGAGAAGCCCTGAAAATCTTCCATGTGAATTCCTCTCCTTTGTACTAACTGAGTATCAATAAAGTTATGGGTAGCCCCTCTATCTATCAACATCGATACTCTATGCCCCTGAATAGTGCCTCTAACTCTTAATGTTAGGCACTTGGGAACTCCTTGCAAAGCTGCAAGAGTCCATCTAGTTGGAGAAAATGCTCCCTTCATACCTCCTGATGGTGATGCAATATCTCCTGATGCTACAGCGCTGGTATCCTTCACCAAGCCTTCTGCTTCATCCTCCTTCTTTGAGGGAAGGAACTTCACATCTTTATCCTTTGCTTGAGAAGAGAATTTATGTTGAAAAGGGGCTTTTGCCTTGGGAAAAGCATGTTGTAGATCTCTAGCCTTCTCAATAGCCTCTTGGAGTGTAGTTGGTCTAGTGGATTTCACCAACCCATGCAATGGTTCTACTAATCCATCAATAAACATGTACACCCTCCTAGCTACAAATAGGTCATATACCATAACTGAGAGCTTTAGAAATGCATAGATGTAAGTCTCTAGATTCCTGTTTTCTTGAGCTTGATTATCTCAACAAAATGTGCTTCTGTATTCTTGGGGTCCAACCTTTCCACCAATATCCAGGTGAATTCTACATAATCAGTGACACTAGCATGCCCTAATGTAGATAGGTCATGAAACCACCACTCATGTGCTTCACCTTCCAAGTGTAGTGTTGCTATCTTGATGGCCTCCATCTCTTAAACTCAGTTAAACTAAAAAGAAGTATCCAACTTCTCTACCCAAGCCTTGTTTGTGCACTTGTGTGACTCATCAAAATAGGGAAAAAATAACTTGCCCATATTATGTTGTAGACCATTTTTCTGCATGTACCTTCCACCTCTATTGTGACTATTGGGTCATCGATTATCCTTGATCCGACAGAACTCTTGGAAGTTCGGGTGCTCCTTGAACTTTTGAGATTGAGATTCATATTCTAAGAAATAATAACCAATATTTTCCTCTCTTTATGGCCCTCCCACCTCATTTCCTGCTGATAGAAATCTGGGTATGGTGGAACGTTGTGAAGAAGACTATATTGTTGATTGCTCACACCATAAATGTGAAGTGCCGAAACTTTCTCCATATTGAAACCCTCTAGGGGATTCCTTCTGCCTTTCTCTTCCCATCTCCATGATGTCTTTAGCAATGTTCTGCATGGTCTAGAGAAGAATTTTTGGGATCTCCCTTTCCTCCATTGTTATAGATGTATTCCCCACAAGCTGAGCCAAGATTATGCTCTGATACCACTATAATATTCCAAATTAGGAAAAGCAACAATATTGAACATAAAACTGGAATGTACAGAAAATATCAATAAAAACACATGAGAAAATCATAGATCCATTATATTATGTATCATATAATAAAAAATGTACAATATGCTGAGGAACAAAACACTCAAATTAGGCAAACAAGCCTCCAATGCCCAAATACACTAAAACCATAAATGTTGTTGCTATACAGAAATGTCAGAGTACATGAAAGCGTAGTCCTAGTTAGGGTTACTGCAATTGGAAAATGGAAACAAGTAGATCTACTGATATGATGCTCAAAGAGTGATGATAATGGAGAACAAGTCTCTCAAGCACAATCCCAAGATAACTTGGAAAGGGTTTCTTGAAATACAAAAGATGCAAAAAGTGCAGACTGAAACTCTATGGCTGAATAACGCTGTATCACTAGAGCACTACTGGAATATGGCTGATATGACAAGAAAATGGTTGTAACTTCTCCTCTCTAGATTTCAGGGTGAAGGGCTACTCCCTTCACTAGGAAACTACCTCACAAATAGGGTTTCTCAACCCTCCACTGCACTACCCTGCAAAATAACACAGTTCCTCAAGGAGACTATGTTGTGGTTGAAGGTAGCTACTTGGCCCAATTCCGGATGGTGGAAATGAAGCTCATAATATCTCTCCTGAGTGGGCACTCAAAGTCCCCCGAGGACGAGTGTGGGATTTCCGCCTGGAAACACCATTGTACTAAACAGTACAAAAAACTCCACTAAACAGTTGAAGCATGCAAGAAGTCATAAGACCAAAACATAAAAAATATTCTGAATTCTCTCCATGGCCGCCATCCCCTTCCTTATATGCTTTGTGAGCTTCCTCACCATTGGCCCCACTCATTAAAGATGCTACTTCCATGCAAAGACTCCTCCTCCAAAATTTTGTTGTCCCCACTAGCTCCACTATCTCCTATGGCAGAGATGTTGATTTGGTCAACCTTGACCCAATATACATTCATTGACCCTATTCACACCAAGGGTTTCTTTATTTTAGCTAGCTAAAATGATCCACATTCATACTAGAAGTGATTTTATACCTAATAAAGAGATTTAAGTGTCTCTTTACCCACTTATTCATCTAAATTATGAATAGAAGAAACATATAATATTCCAACTAGCTAAAAGATAATTGGGAATATTACAGAAAGGGTAGGAAGAAGTTGTTTTATAGCTTTGAAAAGCATGAAATTTTTTATCCCAAGTTTAAATTTCAAAGTTATTTCATGCACATGAGAAGGCAACAAGGTAAATGTTTTATCCTAAGTTTAAAGTGATCGAGTGCATCAATATAAAGTTTGGAAATATAATCCAATATCCAAAGTTTTACCTTAAGCCCCATGCTACCCAAAAAACCATCGCATCATATCACTTTAAATTACCATTACCTCTCTGCCCATCCTATCTCCTAATCCCTCATCCAACGGCCCATATTACTTTTCACCCCCCCCCCCCTCTCCATCTGATATTTACTGTCGAGGGGGTTCAAAATAAGTTGTTTTACATTTCGGGCGAACGCTTACGTGGTGCCCTCCCATCATTTTTCACCCCCCACTGCTTGAACCACTTACCATTTCATAACCCCTATGAAAATCAGTTTCTTCGTCGTATAAAAACCATCAATCTTCCCGTTGAGTGCACGTCATATCACGCCACCTAGACCACACCATTTCTAATTAAATGCTTTCTTACAGTAATACAACCGTTGATGAATTTAATTCATCACTAACTGTTAATCCAACGGATCCGTGCCACTATCAATGGGAAAACAATCAAATTGTGCCTAAATCCATGCCTGAACAACTTGTAATCCTTTACCTTACCATTTTCTCTACTATGTACATGTTTGTTGCATGTTGACAAAATGCCAGAACAACTAGTTTGATCATTTTCAAAGTTCTCTCTGCAAATGTCATAACTCCTTCCTAATCTTAGAGCCTTTTCACAATCCCGCCCCCCATTTGTCTATCAAAAACCCTCATTCACTATAAAAACCTAATCCAACCATGCTTCCTAAGAAGAAGGGACAGGAAGAATCTGTAAATATACTGCTCCATCCCCTAGTTGACCTTGATCATATTCCTTTCACGGACAGGGATTATAAAATCCATGAAACCCTGTGTGAGTTCGATTTATTTGAAATGTATTGCTGGCTTGAAGACAAATTCATTGACAAGCCTGATGATATTGGACTGTGGGAGTCCAATTTTCCCCACTACATCTTTCCCCACACCCACAATACCCCTGAATTCATCAGGAAATGTCAAGCTTGTTATGTACCAAGATAGAGAGCTATAATTTCCCCTACAGGAGAGATTTTAATTACAATAACTGCCCAATCTATAGGCCAAATGATGCAGTCCCTTATCACAGAAAATGAAACCCCTTTCTCTTAAGAATCACTCACTGAATTATATCATAAACTGGATTTTACAAAAAGGGATAAAACCCTCAAGCTCTTTCTAGCTGAATGTGCCCAATTACCCAAGAAGAATCCTCCCTTTTCATCATCCCTTTTCCTTAATAGAGCCAAGAAAATCATTACTGTTATATCCTAACACCTTGTTTATTAATCTGATCAGTGGATAGATGAGGCCATTATATGACTCCTTTCCATTTTCTCCCCAGAGTCTAAGCCTTCCATCTTATTCAACTTTAGCCAATTCCTTGCAGATGCCATCCATGACTAGTTTGTCAAATTCCAAACTTAAGATGTATTTAAATATGCCTATGTTCTAGTGTAAATGTTTTTTTATTTTCAGGGAGACAGGTTCAAGTTTGCAATGCAGAAGTTGGATGATGATGGAAATCAACAATCTGTCATCTTCTGGACTACAACGGTAATGAAGGAGCAAAAAGAATACTCATACAAATAGTTCATAGAACTATTTGTACATCCAGCACTCATCCTTTTAAGCAGAAATTCAAAGCCAAGAATCAGTGAAGAAATTAGGAAAAAATTTCATCTATTAGACCAAACCAAAACAGGAGACTGGTACCTTTACCATAATTACACAGAACTAAGAATCTATGGATGTGAGCTTTCCCCATATAAGCTCCCAAAATTCCTCCCAATGAGGATTTTTTCTCTAGAATACATCAGGAAAATTCTCAATGCCGATGAGGTCCATTTTTTGTCTGCAAAGAAGAAATCTCAATTCAGGATCAAAACCCAGATAGGACCCTTCATTTGTAATAGCAGAACAATATGGGAGGAAGCAGAAAAATTGCTAAAGGAAATGCAATTCAGCCTCATTTTTACATGGTCATATGATAAATTGGGTACCATTTCCAAGTTAAGGGTGGAGAACAAATCTACACCTTACATCCATACACACAGGCCAGAGATTGAGAAATATATGAACCAGCTAGAATGGACTGAAAACACTATGCAAGAGGCTCAGGAAAAGTTGGTTTCAACTTCGACATCATAAACTCTTGTTCCACAGGAGAAAGCGGGAAAAATGATGAGGGAAGAAGAGTCACCTTCAGTGATTGAAACTTATAGCAAAGAATTTAAAATCATGTATAGGAAGAGAACCAAGCTCAACCCCAAAGTAAAAATAAGTAAAGACTCAAAGCAGGAAGTCATCATAATCACCAAAGAGACACCTACTTCCTCGCAATTAGGTGGTCCGACTACACTCTCTCCTACCACCTCGATAGCTTCACAAGATCAGCAACAAGAAATTAAATCCAGTATAGCTTTTACAGGGGAGAAAGAGAAGAGAATATTTGATACATTCAGAGTGATTAAACTGAAGAATGAATTTTTGAAGACCAGCACTTATAATTAGTTCTGGAAGTAGACTTCCAGATCTCAGAGTAGACTGGTGTCATCTTTTTACTCTGAGAAAGGTAAAATGCAGATCACTTTTCTCCAAGCACGGATTCCATAGCCCAAGACAATAGCAGAATATAAAAATACTGCATTTGAATTTGATATTAAAGACATACATCCCACTGATCAAATGGAGATGCACAAGCAGAAAGCAGCATAAATGATTCCATCTACACTTACTAACACTGCTATGATTTTTTCCAAGTTGCAGGTTTCCTTAGCTAATATCCAGTCATAGCTCAAGATGGAAAAAATATCTTCTTTGGCCAAGGATTCAAGGGTTAAGTCTTTGGAAGACTTAGTGATCAGATTTGGATATGATCCCTCCAACATCAAAGTTGCAGAAGCGATGATAAGGAAGCAAAATGATGACATAGAAGCATTAAGGAAGCAGCTGAAAATGCCAGCTACAGAGAACCCCTTGACCAAAGAATTCAAAGAGACAGAATCCCAAAAATCCGACATGATGAAGCTCATCATGGACCAGAATGCTCAGCTGAGGCAGATTGAATCAGATTTGGAAAAGATGATAAAAGAAAAAGAATAAGCTTCCAAGCTTTCATTAGTTCCTTTGGAATCTGTACCCCATACAATCATTCCCACTGGCACACCTTCTACAACAAGTATAGCAGATGGAGTTGAACAGCTCACCAAAGCAGTGCAGAATATGTCAATCCAGGCATAAGAGATAAACAAGCTTCAAGACCAAGTGAAATTGTTGCAGGATCAAAAGTCCGGGAGTGAGAGCTCACATGCAGCTAAAGTCGAGAGAGCACAGAATTTAATAGAAAGGTTGTAAAATTCTGAGAGGGCGTCATCTATTGGAAATACCTTGGGTCAAGTCAAAGAGATAATTTGGGCATATATCATTTATTCCATCAATGAAATATGGCCCTGCCTACATATCATATTTGAGTAGAAATAATTGATACAGAAAGCCAATGATGCCATCAAAACTATCAAGGAATAGCTTGGGGACATGCCAATTGTTTCCAACAACATCAATCATAATGATGTGATTAATCTAAAAGACATTTATCTACATTATGGATCACAAAATTCTTTGACCAAATCCTAATGATGTGATTAATCCGAAAGACATTTATCTACATTATGGATCACAAAAGTCTTAGATCTAACATCATCAAGTTCCTTAACTCCAATAATAGATATGAACTGGATGAATTAGGAGTAGAGGACAAGACAGAAACAATCTTGGAGGTAAAGAAGGTTCTTACAAAGAGAAACATGATTTTAAAGTTGGAAGAAAAATGTCATAGCTTAGAGATAGCTATAAATAGATTTTTCAGTAGGATAGAACCTTTAACTCAGAAAGGTATTCCTTCCCTGTTTGTAATCAATGACAAATTAATGAAAATAGAGGATCATGTAAATAAGTTGAATGAAATTTCTAGGGACACAAGTAAATTTTCAAATATCAAAGGCACCATGACAGGGAAAGCGTTTTTGGAGGCATTAGCTAATGAAATTTTCATCCAGCATGAGGTAAACCACATTTTTATGGTAAAACCAACTTTTGCTAAGTATACCAAAGTGGATGAAATCTACTGGAACGTCGTCAATTTAACTATCCCAGATGAAGATCGATGGGATAAGTTAACTAAGTTTCAGTAGTAAAAATTAATAAAGAACAAACATATGTAGCCAGCTCATAGGACAACACATCAGCCAACATTACAAGCAGCACAGCCTACAAATAGGCCTACTCATCAACTGATTCCTTAAAAGTAGTGCCAGAATTCCAGATCACCCACATGGAGCCTATTTTTTTCATAGTAATAACCTGTTATATTTAGGCTAATAATACATTGTCTGTTGAGACAACATTTATTGTAATCAATTTTGTAATATTTAGTATAAATACTTCATTGTTTGAAGTATTAGAGGCTTATTTCTGAACATATTTTGCCTACTATGTAATTTTAAATTCAAAGTTTTGTTGGAGAATCAATAATACAAACACTTCATTCAGGATTCATGTGTTGTAATTACTGGTGAAGTGCTACTACTATTTCTGGATTTTCCATTGTTTTTCCTTTCCTTTGTTTATCATAATTCTTAATTGTAAAGCAGAAAGTGTGATGAATAGGAAATGTAATTTAAAACACCTTATTATGGATGATTTGACATTTTAAATGTTCTCTACTTGAAGTCATATTGAAAAATACTTAATTTCTTTTCAGTCTCAACTGAAATTCACTTTTATGCCATATTCATTATTCATTTAAAATCTAAAGAATCCAGTAAATGAAACCTAGCTTGACCTGTTATAACTCTTTTAAAAATTAACGCAAAACCTGGTTTTATGTTTTGAATCAATTTCCCAATGGGAATATAAATATTTAATCAACCAAAGCAATCAAAATCAAACAACAACCAAGTGTAGTAATAACTAGCCTAATATCTGTTCAAAACAAAGTTAAATATTAAAGAGAGATCCCTCTCTGAAGCTTGCAGTGCTAGATCCCAGCTTCCAAAGTGGTTTTGATGTTGTCCTCTATGTTTATTCTACCAATATTTTAAATTAGAGGACGATAACATGATGTAAAGTCTCTGTTGTCCTTTGAGATAATTGGGTTCAATTAATTATGCAAGAGCATCTATAATATTTTGTTGTTTTAAGTTGTGGTTTTTGGATGACCAATGTATAAAGGAATTTTCATACAGTTGTGCTTAAAATTTAGATAGTATTAATCAATAAGGAAATGGCTATTTATTTACTTCAAACAATTATTTGAGATTGCAGATGTAAAATCATAAAATGTAAGAAGGTATGATTAATTAAATATTCAAACTGAATGTTTTAATAATAATAAGTGTGAAAGACTGTCAAACAATGTTTAAAAACCTAACAAAACATATTTAATATTATGAAGGCGCTGATAATTAATTGATGTAGAGGGACTTACATAAATAGGAAGTTCAATAATTTATTCTCTAATATGGATAATATGCTCAAGGGATTTAAGATAGGCTGAAATACAACTTTCTCTTACCTAGTTATCTTCATAAACATTAAAAATATGTAGAAAACAAGATGTAATGAAAAATGGAAAACCTACAAAATAACAAATTGAATGAAATAAATCCATAATCCTTTTATTATCATCAATGATCAAAGCTTGTACACTTATTCTTACAAAATTCTCATCCAAGGGTGAAACCCTGAATAACTCGACTTGAGAGTTATTTATACTATTTTCTATGACTTAGAAAATATCTAAAATTGATTACAATAATAGTATCAGATAATAGGAAAACAAAACTACTAAATGATCTGTCACTGTTTTTTGAGGAAACAGTTGATGATTTGGCCCCAAAAATGTTGTTGTGTTGTCATGTTGTTGGAACCATAAATTACTCGATTGTTTCACATAGTTTATCCCATCTTTATTCAATTGGTATCTCCAGATTAACTACCTTTATGAATACTTCATCCACCTCTGTATACCTTTCGAAAGTTCACTTGTTGAGAAACAGATGTTTGATTTTATGTTTTATGATCAAATCAAACTCCAAGGCTTCCAGAAATTCCTTGCCTGTTATATGTCCTTTTATCCTTGCAAACTTGGCCTTGTCTATTGCAATGGTATGCAAATTTTTGCAACATTCCTCCAGATTAACCAACTTGTCATTTGGAACTACCAATCCAGGTAGTCCCTTATTTTTCAACACATTGAACTTTGAATGAAACCTCTGGACAGAAATGTCCAATGTCTGACATTTTGTCTCCAACTAAGTAAGAAAAAACTTCTTTTGTGTGTTAAACACCATGTTGAAGCACACACATGGTGTATGAGGAGAAGAATGCACACACACAAGACTCAACACACAATGAAAGATAAGCGTGAGGCTTTCTTATTTTCCATTATACAAAGATGTACATTTATAGTACAATGGTGTGACTCTTGGTTTCATATTCCAAGGTCACTTGGACTCCATTGTGACTTTTTTCATTCCACACCTACCCATGTAGGATTAGGTGTTCCAACATCCCCCCTTAATCCGAAGGGGTATGTGTGAGTCCAAGAAAAGAGTTGTAATACAAATCTGCAAGTATACATGGCAGCACTTGGGCTGAATCAACTCTCTGAAATGTTGGAAAGAAGAGGTGGTTTTAGGATGACCACAAACACTGGAACGCAAAACTTGTTGCAGTTCCCGGAACTCTTCCAAAACTGGCAAGAAGCTGAAGGCTTCTGCTAGAGGAATTGTCCCTCATAAAAAAAGGGAGACCTTCGACCTAAAAGAAGGGAGGTCTACTACCTATGGTGGTTTTAGGTTGTCCACCAACCAAAGATGATGGTTTTAGGTTATCCACAAAACTTGTGCAATGATGGTTGAGGGTTATCCACCAACCAAAGATGATGGTTTTAGGTTATCCACCAACCAAAGATGATGGTTTTAGGTTATCCACCAACCGACAGAGCAAGCCATGGGCATATGGTGAGATGCGACCTCTCAATCCCAACCATGCAATTGTGGCCTTGTGCTCGCTTGAACCGCCGACTACAACTCCTAACATGGAATGAGAGATTGTGGCTCGTGCTCGCTCTTGATCTGACGTCGAGGTTTGTACATGACCACCACATTTCCCCCCCGTCAGGGACAGGGTGAGATGATGGCGAAAACTCAACTGCAAGTTTGTTCAATATGCGTGAACAAGTTCTAACATGTGTCGTAAACATCTTCTTGGCTGCTGATGCCCATTTCCAAGAAGCGATCCATCCAAGATGAATCTTGGTTATTGCAGGAGGCTGAGGCTTGTTTCTGAAGCATCTGTCTGAAGAATGGGTGTGCCGACCATAGTGCTTGCATGGATGAAGATCAAAATAGTGATCTTTCATATGACCAACTCGATCACAATGTTGGCATTTTACAATCTGTTGTTGTTGAACAGATCCTGAACACCAAGAGGTGAACCGTCATACATGAATCCAAAGACTCGATGAGTGATAGATTTGTGTAGTCTGGAATATGAAAGGACACATCCTTGTCATATCCAAGACCAGTTCTGTGCTTGTTGTGGACAAGCTCTTCCCAAGGTCTGATGATGGGCTTAGGAAGTGCAGGCTGAACTGCTGCATTTGCATGTAAATCTGCTCTCGTACAAGGAACTAAATGTGAATCGTCTGCAACTTTATCTTCTTTCTTCTGATGAGAGTCCTTCACAATCTTCTGAACAGAAACAGGTTCAGAATGGTGACTCTTTTGCTGAATTTCTTCTTGCTGAAGCTGAGATTCCAACTGCAAAAACTCAATCTTCTCTTGTGCATCTAGCAAACAACTCTGAATGTTACATAGAGCATCCTTGCTCATTTTTATCATATCATGAACATTTGAATGAATGAAGTCATTCAACAACACTAATGCCTCATTTATTTTTGCCATTTTCAACAATTTAGGCTAAAAAATGAAAGGGTGTCGGCTTCAACCGAAAATGCACCCGTTTACAATGTGATTCAACAACAAATACAAATCCTCAAATGATGGAGGGAAATCAACAATCCAACAACTCAAATACTGATTATGAATGAAGAAGCAATATCAATACAATGCCAATATCTCTGCAAAATATGTGCAGCTGAAAACACTATGCAAGAGGCCTTTAAGGCAGCTAAAATTTCTTCAAATAACTGGTTTGCAATGATGGCAAACTTGTCTTCAAATGTCAATTTCTTCAAAAAATCACCCTTCAAATCAATGCCACAAATCACAATGTAAATCTGCAAATTTCAGTCCATGTCATTTCTTCAATTCTGCTCACATATCATTCCTCTTTTTCTGATGTTCAAATCTTCTCTCTCCTCTATCTCTCTCTATTTTTTTTTTTATTTTTTTTTTTTATTTTTTTTGAAAGAAATTAATTAAAAATTTGAAAAAGGGATTAATTTATAAAAATGGGAAAAGGGAGAATTTTAATAGAGGGAGGTATTAAAAAAGGAGAAAGGAATTTTATGATGGGGATTAATTTTAGTGGAAGGGGCGTATGTTAAAAAAGAGGAGAGGAATTAAAATGGGATGGGATAATGGGGATTTTAAAAAATGAATTTAAAATGGGAATTAGTTATAATGGGAAGAGAAATTAATTTAAAAATGAGGGGGGGATTTATTTATTTATTTTTATGAAGGGGTGGGAGAGTGGATATTAAAAAGAAAGTGGTATTATATGGGTGGGTATTATAACTAAGGAAAAAATTTTAAATTTTAAAATGATTTGGGATTAGAGGGGAATGTTATATGAGAAAGGGCATATAAATTTATATGAGGAAGGGGAATCGAGTGTAGGTGGGAGGCGGGGGTTTGGTGAGAGGTAAGGAGTGTTGTAATGTATGTGCGGAGGCCGTGAGGGAGGGCCGAGAGGCCAGGGTCGAGGGGAGAGTTTAGTGAGATAGGTAGTAGCGTAGGGAAATGGGATTTAGGGTGAGTGGATTGTGAGGTTTCGAGAATGCGGTGTGTTGAATTGCAGGGGCGTAGGGCCGAGTGTAGACCAGTGCGGAGTGTGAGCTGTAGGTGTGCTGCTATGAGCGTAGGGAGGGATCGTATGCGCAGACAGGGGAAGTGGAGTGAGCTTAGGGTCGTAGGCTGTAGAGAGAGGCGTTGAGGGGAGCGGAAGAGGCCGAGAGTGAGATTCGATTGCAGAGTGAGCGCTGGTGTGGGGAGTAGAAGGATGGCCGAGGGCTGTGTTGCAGGGTTTTTATTTTTAATTTTTAATTTTTTTTTAATTTTTTTATTTATTTATTAAAACAGCAGAGTAGAATAGCAGAGGAATTTCCTTCCAGCAGCAGAATATCAGAAATTGTAGAGAAAACTCAGAAATTTTTACTTCAAAAACTCAGAAATTTTCTTCAAAAATTGCAGAAGGCCATATAGCAGCAGAAAAAATCAAAATTCTCATAAATTTCCAGCAGCTCAAAAATGCAGAGATGAAGAATTTTCCAACAAAAAAAACTCAGATTTCTTTTGCAATAAAAACCAGAAACTTCTTCTTCTTCAGAAACTCAAATTAAACACTTTTCCAGCAGCTCCAAAATTGTGCAGAAATTTAAAATGCAGAGATTGCAGAGAAAAATTAGAATGAAAACCTTCAGATGGGCAGTGCTGCCTTTCTTTAAAACCACTGCTGCTCTTCTTCAAAACAAATTCTGAATGCTGCTCTTTCTTCTGAATGCTGCTCCTTCTTCTGAATGTTGCTCCTTCTCCAAAACCACTTTTTGAATGTGGCAAAAAGACTGCTACAAACACTTGAGTGCTGCAAAAAAAAACCAACAATTTTTGCAGATATGCATAGGCCATAAACACAAATGGCTCACTCAAAGTGGAGCAGGGCCAGAAATCGCCCGCTCTGATACCATGTTAAACACCATGTTGAAGCACACACATGGTGTATGAGGAGAAGAATGCACACACACAAGACTCAACACACAATGAAAGATAAGCGTGAGGCTTCCTTATTTTCCATTATACAAAGATGTACATTTATAGTACAATGGTGTGACTCTTGGTTTCATATTCCAAGGTCACTTGGACTCCATTGTGACTTTTCATATTCCACACCTACCCATGTAGGATTAGGTGTTCCAACATTGTGGAACATTTTTTATTTCCAAGATGGTGGTTGTTTTGTCTGCAATATTTATCTTCTCTAATTATACTCTGCTCTTTGAATTGAGCACCTTTATAATATCTGAGGCTTCTACTGGTTTAGTCTTAAGTGTTGCTTTCTCTTTTCTATGACTGCTCTACATCTGGTAATCAATTCTTGTTGTTCAAAAATGATCTGTATGGATGACCATACATCTATCATTTATTGGATTATTTTTGTCCATATACTTTCCTTGGCTTGGGCGAAGGTGTCCATCATTAACAACTCACTTTATAACTCCATAATATTAAGTCCCAACCTGTGGGACTTCTGCATTTCCTCCATATACAAAGTGACATTTTTAATATTATGTGTTTCTAAATTCTTAAACTTCTCTAGAAGTTTCACATTTTCCTACTCTTGTGTGGCCAGTTCTTGTGCTATCCTTGTTGGATCACCTGTTTTTGATGTAGACTCAATGGTTTTCGATGATGAACTAGGTTCTGTATGTGCAACTGCTATAGGGATTGTTGTGACTGCAATCATGGAAAGCTAAGTTGATTCTTTCTCGCTATGCAATCCTTCAATCTGCTCCTCCATATTCTTAATCTGGATATTTTTCTCAATGATTAACGTGAGAATTTCTTCTCTATTCTGCTCACTTTCTTCAATCTCCTTGGTCTGTGGGTCTTCTATAGAAGTAAGCTTTAATTTTTTTTACCGAGCTACAATGTCGACATTTTTCTTTTTAATTATTTCCTCTACAGCCTTACAATCCTTTAGATCATATCCAATTTTAACTACAAGGTCTTACAAAGACTTTAGTTTGTTTTCCTTAGCTAGATAAGACAATTTCTCAATCTTAAGTTGAGATAGTACATTAGATAAAGCTGTCCTAAGCTTAGACAGAGACATGGTTGTAGTGTCATGGTGGAAAATGGCATCTCACCAGACTGTTTGTGCATATCCATTTGATCTATTAGATGAATTTTATTAGTTGTTGAAGCACAGTCTCCTAAAGGCTGTGAATTTTGTCCATTTTTGTATATTTTTGTATTTTTTAGTCTAACACGGGATTTTGGGGTGGGTCAAAGCCCCTAACGCATTGTAAATGGGTCAAGGGTAGACCAAGAGTCTGCAAACCATGGTTTGTGGTCGTTTGGATGCGTAGGCTAAAATCGGTATAAATAGATGAACCTTTTTTAGTCTTAGGCAGAAAAGAATAGAGATTGATGCGAAGCACGAATTGCTAGATCTGTAGTCGAGTTGTTTGGGTAAGGACTCCTGCTGGTTGTGTGTGTGGAGATACTCAGTCCTGCTGCATGCATATCCTATTGCTTGTGTGCGTAGGTGGTATTTTGGGATTGTAAGAATATTTTTGGTATTAATATATATGCGAAGTACTGTTGGATATCTGATGTTATTTGGATATGTTTTGCTATGATTAATGTGAACGATTGAGTTGCAAGAATATCTATGTGATAGTTGCGAAAGTATCTCTATTTCTGCTATATGAATCTGTAATCAGTTAATTGCTACCATTATAGTTTGTTGTACAAATAGATCACGCACGTTGATGCGAAGATAATTACTAGATCTGTGCTTAATCGTAGCTTTTTTTTATATCCTGCAAATAGATCTGTTAAATATTAACTCAATAGGCTGGGAATGCAGACCCGCTTGACTTGCTCTCTCTCAGGGTGCGGAAACCTAGTTCCAGCACCCTCCCATACTGCTTCGGGTGAGACTTTGGACTGTGCAAGTAGGTCACTGCCGAAAGGGCCAGTAGTATAGGGATTTGTTGGCAAAACTTAACCTCTGAACCTGGGTCAGGTTCCCTCGAGCCAAAAAATGGTTCCATTTCCGGCACTGGGAGAATTTTGAGAGAGATCGGGTAATGCCAAGACTGTATTGGAAACCTGAGAAGAAAGAAATCGACGAGTGAAGTAAGTTCAGGAATTCATAGAGAGAGAAAATATTGCGATGCGAAGTTGACCACAGAGTAGTGGAATAATAAGTACATTTTCACAGAGATCTATGAGATTTTCTTTGTGATGATTGCGATAAAGCTACAGGAGTGGCTCGCAAGGCTTTTCAATTTTCAGAAGTGTTGGAAAGATGAGCGAGTCACACAGTGGACCCCAAAGCTGATCCAGCAGTTAGAAACTACTGATAACACCATCACTCATATGGTAGATCACTGGGTAGACAGTGTGATAAGAGGATTCATGACAGAATTTGCAATCGACCAATTTGTGTCCTACTCAGAAGCATAGCGGAGGTTCTTTAGGGGTTTCTGGGGTAAGTTTCTGAAAACTTTTCCATTACTAATTAAGATATTCTTGTGCGAAAAAAACATTTTGTGTAGCCATACAGAGTGAATGAGCTCTGATCAAAGCAAGGGTACAACGCACAGTGGTAAGTACTATAGAACTAATGAAGAAGGAGATCGATCTGTCTACAGTCCAGTAAGAAATTTTGCATCGCTTAGCTCTCCATCTACGCCACCTTTGAACCCTCATAGGGGTAAGAACTCACCTCCACCACCACCAGAAGACGATATGGCCTCGCACATGAAGCTACCTACCTTCAAGGGTGTGGGGGGTGAAGACATGGATCGGTTATGGTTTGTCGTAGGATCAGTATGGACTGCACAAAACATGGCTAGTGATGCGGTGAAAAGGGCACAGTTATCCCTTTCCTTTGAAGGAAGAACCTTGGACTGATACATGGGATATATCGACCAGCATGTGAATGCAACTATTGAGGAAATTAAGAATGCCTTGAAACCACAGTTCAAGAAGCCTAAGTCCTACTCTCAGATAGTGAATGACCTGAAAGATTTCAAGCAGGGACCATTTGAGTCTGTATGGGAAGTTTATCAATTATTAAAGAAAGTAATTAGAGAAGGAGGATTCCATTATGATGACAGGCAGCACACGAAATGGTTCATTTCTATGCTGCTGCCCCACCTGCACGTGTCGATGGGTCATCAACCCATTGAATCATATGAGAAGGCTTTGGAAGTTGCTATGAAGCTAGAGGTTGCGCCAAGGGATGATACCTAGTTATGAGTACAACAGATACAAGGCCAGCTAGAAGAAATTCACATGGAGATCCAGAATCTGTGAAAGGAACGAGGAACAAAGACTAGCCCGAAAGGATGGTGCATACGATGCAGGGTGAATGGTCACACCAAGGATAATTGTCCTCTACTAGCAGACTACATGCAAGTTGGGGGACCCAACCCACTGTGTCCTAGGGAAGTTGCGAGACCAAGTGGGTTGGCGCTATGGTGTGATGATTGTCACATTGCAGGGCTACATGATACCAACCACTCCCCCCACCTTGCCGCATATATCCCAGAAGTAAAGCAAAAATGGTGCAAGTTTTGCAAGTCTGTAGGACATGATGAGCAAAACTGTCGAACTTATGATCTGATGATAGACCGAGAAAACCTATATAGGGTACATTCAGATCCCTCATCACCAAGATCCCCCATAGGTATAGGAGGCTCCCTAGCTAGGGGTAGGGGAGGGGGCCGAGGTGGAAGTGCAAGTAGGGGTAGAGGCCAACTGATCTGCTATAAATGTAGGGAGGTAGGTCACTTTGCAAGGGACTGCACGAACCCAACACAACAATCCTATAGATTTGCAGGCAGTTGTACCATGTGATCGAGGACTGCCCAATTCTAATAACCAAGGTGTAGGAAAAGTAGCAGACACCTATGCAGAATATACAAAGGGTTAAGGCGAAACCTCAAGATGAGGGGCCAAGCATTAATGTAATAACACGCAACGGCATGGCCACTGGAGGGCCTGTGGAGAAGGCTGAGGTGGAGCCTCTTATCCATAAAGCAGACACTAAATAGGAAGGTTTGGACTTACAAAGGGAGAAGAAAACCTTTTTCGCAACTCGACAAGACTTTGCTCGGGCCGAGGCATCTGCTTCTCAAAGCCCCACAAACATTAGAGCTAAAGACGAGGTCAAAACATTCTTGTAGGCATACATGAATTTGTTGCATAATCAATGGACCGTAGAAAACCTCCAAGCCTTAATCGACAGCTGCGCAGAAAGAACAACCCTAGTCATGGAAGTTAAGGATGTGTGCAAACTATATAAGCATAAGAGATGCACTGGTCGAGAGATGTGGCTAATCGCACAAATTGGTGATTACGAAATGGATCAAGCTATTCTGGACCTAGGATTAGATGCGAATGTACTACCCAAACATACTTGGTAGCGAATGGGAGAACCTAAGTTATAATGGTCCACTATCCAGCTGCACATGGCCAATCAACAGAAGATCATATTGTTTGGAAGTTTATCTAAGGTCGTGGTAGATATCGCAGGGGTTAGGGTCCGGGATGAATTTGAAGTCATTCATATTGTAGAAGATGTGGACCCCTATCCCGCACTCCTATGATTGGATTGGGCCATAGATATGGGCGACATTATCAATTTGAATAAAAGAAGAATGGTGTTTGAAAGTGAAGGAACACGGGTGATAGTACCACTAGACCTCGCAGAAGGAGAAAGGTATACAGAACCAATGCGTGAGGAAGAAGAGGTGGATCACATCTATAAGTTTACCATGCAGGATAAATATTGGATTAATCCTATAGCCGATGGTGTGCTTTTCTGGGAAAAGGATAGTGAATTCTTCTCTGACTCTGACGAAAAAATAGAAAACTAGCAAAACCGGCTACATGATGTCTCTGCGTTGCGCTGCCTACAAATCACAAGGAAATTCCACTGCATATCCTCAGAGGTAAGAGAACTAGCCTAATTTGATGGTTCTAGTAGTATAAAAGAATTTTTGCGAACATTTTAAGCTGAGGTTCCAAGAGAATGAAGGTTATGGGCCCTTAATCTAGCCATGTGTACAACACCTGCAAGGTGGTGGGACACGCATAAGGGGGCATTTTAGGACTGGGAGGAATGGCGGGACATGATGATCCTATGATTTGAACCGCCGATTGATGTGCACATCAAGATGTTCCTCGGCCCAAGGGATCCGTGTGAACACTTGTTCGTGTGGATGGAAAAATGGTATGACCGGACTACAGAGGAATGGGTTCACTTGTTTATTCATGTGTTGGGACCAATCCCCACTTCATGGTACTTGGATGCGGAGCTACATTAGCACACCCGCCACTGGGAGAGTTTGAAGGATGAATTCATAGGAACGTTCAGATTGACAAGGGGCTCAGAGGTGCTTGACGAAGCTCTGAAGGATATAGACACATTTGTGTTTGGTGAATCCAGCCCCAACGCAGCATTTGGGGCACTAACGTGGAAAACACAAATGCAGGACATTGTCAGTTGTCGCAATATAACTATGGAAGAGTACGATGAGGATCCACGCAATGTCTCTATCTCAGAATCAGAGGGAGAGCGCGCAGTTGTAGGACCTCCACTACAAACTATGGATGTGACAAAGCCTATGAAGCTACGGGAAGTCAACATTGGCACGACCGAGAAGCCTAGGTTGGCTAAGTTTGGGGACTACTGGCATGATGACACTGTAAGAAAAGTTTCTGAATTGCTCACAGAATATCAAGACTTATTCCCAGCGAAGTTTTCGGATCTCAAGGGGATCACAGGGGATCTAGGGGTTATGTGCGTCATGCTAAAACCAGATGTGCGACCAATAAAGCAGCGACCTTATCGACTGAACCCTAAGTATAAGGAGAAGGTCAAGGAAGAAATCGATAAAATTCTCTCCATGGGTATTATCGCACCATTCGAGCAGTCAGATTGCATAAGTCTGATGGTGGTTCAGGAAAATAAGATGAAGGGGGGAAATCTAAATCTGTGTGGACTTACGCAAGTTGAATGACGCCTGCGTACATGATCCCTTTCCGACACCATTCTCAGACGAGATCCTCGATACCGTAGGAGGCCAGGAAGTGTACTCATTCACTGAAGGGTTCTCAAGATACCATCAGATCAGGATCGCACCAGAAGATTGCAGCAAAACCACGTTTTCTACTTGATGGGGATCATTCCAATATATATTCATGCCATTTGGACTCAAGAATGCCCCTACTATCTTCTCAAGTTTGGCTGTCACAGTGTTCAAAGAATTCATCGATAAATTTATGGAGGTGTACTTTGATGACTGGACTATCCTCGGCTTAGTAAAGACGCGCATTTTGAACCTGCGCATGATGTTGGATGCCTGTAGGAAGCACCAAATCTCCCTGAACATCAAGAAATGTATCTTCTACGTACCTTTTGGATTCCTGATTGGACATATAGTATTTCAACAGGGGTTGATGGTTGACCCTGTGAAAGTTGTCGTTATCATCAATCTGGCAGTACCTACAACCAAGAAACATTTGCGTTCGATCCTTGGATACACAGGCTACTACCAGAAGTTCATCTAGGGATACGCACTAATCACGACACCTCTGGAAAAGCTACTAAAGAAGGATGTTTCATTTTTTTGGGATAACGAGTGTCAGAAGAGCTTTGAGCTACTCAAGGAAAAGATGGTATCTTTGCCTATCCTTATTTTTCCTGATTGGGTGAAGGTATTTCATGTTCATGTTGATGCTTCAGGAATCTCCCTGGGAGCAGTCCTTACGCAACCTGGGGACGGAGACATTGATCACCCCGTTCCATTTGCTAGTTGAAAACTCTCTAGTGCGGAACGTAACTATGCCACCATGAAGCATGAGAGATTGGCCATGGTTTATGCATTACGGAAGTTTCGGCACTATCTCTTAGGGGGGCACTTCAAAATGTTCACAGATCATTCGGCTTTGAAGTACCTGGTGAATAAGCCTGTGTTGGGGGGGGGGAATCTGCCGATGGCTTCTGTTGTTTCAAGAATATGACTTTGAGGTCATTGCCAAGCTAGGGAGGTTGAATGCTAGACTAGATCACTTGTCCCGAATTGAGAGTGGTGAGGAACTAACCAACCTAGAGGAAGGATTGCCTGATGTGCAACTGTTTAATATTAAGGTAGTTGATGCGCACTTCGTCGACATTATCTAGTTCCTGACTATAGGCAGGGCACCTGTGGAGTATTTGGTGCAACAAAATAAAGAATTTCTAGCTTGCGCTGCAAATTTTACCATCATCGTAGGACATCTATATAAAATGGGTGCAGATGAAGTGTTGCGTCGGTACATCCTGGAGTACAAACGGCATGATATCTTGGCAGAAGCCCACGACGGGGTAGCAACAAGTCACTACACAGGGAAAGCAATGACGCAAAAGATCTTAAGAGCTGGCCAGTGATGGCCTACCCTGCATACTGACTCTCACGAGTATTACAAAGCCTACGACACATGCCAACAAACAGGAAGGCCATCATGTAGAGATGAAATTCCCCTTAAACCGCAATTGGCCTTGCAAGCCTTCAACAAATGGCCATCGATTTTGTGGGACCTATTAACCCACCCGAAAAGAAGACAGGTGCGCGCTACATCATAACTTCCACTGACTATGTGACCAAGTGGGATGAATCACAAGAGGTTAAGGATTGCACTGTAGATACCACTGCGCACTTCATCTTTGAGCAGATTCTGACCAGATTTGGGTGTCCAAAAATCTTGATGAGTGATAGAGGTACGCACTTTGTTAATGAGACAATAAAGGCCTTGACGGAGGAATTCTAGATCCATCACGCAAAGAGCACTCCATACCATCCTCAAGCGAATGGAGTCATTGGAGCATTCAATAAAGTCTTGGAGAACGCACTAACTAAGGTCTGCAACATCGATCGCAGCGACTGGGACGTGCACATCCCGTCTATCCTTTGGGCCTATCGAACCACCTGTAAGAATTTGACATGGAAAACATCATTTAGGATGGTTTATGGCAAAGAGGCTATTATGCCCATGGAATATATTTTCCTATTCTACGCATCATAGCCTTTACAAATATGGCTGAGCCTAATATCATGGAGGAGCGTTTAGCGCAACTTGTAGCTTTGGAGGAAGACCATTTTATTGCAAACTTCCATCAACAGGTTTAGAAGGCACGCGATAAGGCATGGCATGACCGACATATTTTCAAAAAAATTCCTTCGCGGAGGGTGATTTAGTTCTCCTTTACGATAGCCATTTTGCAAAGCACCTAGGGAAGTTCCAGCAGCACTGGCTTGGGCCCTATATAGTTAAGGAAATCACGGATGGCGGAGCTGCTTGGTTAGCTACCCTACACGGTGATATGCTACCTGGCTATATCAATGGAAGTTGGCTCAAACCATATCGGATCAAATGACTATATGGCTGTAGTAGCTATATAAAGGGGGCCAGACCCACTAAGGAAGGTAAGCGCCATAGGTACCATGTTATGCACAGGAGGCAACCGTAGGATTGGAAGCCCAGAAGGGTGTGCTAGAGGCACAGGAGTAAATTCATACCACAGAAGGTGCACTGGAAGCAAAGGAAGTATGCCCAAAACGTAGGGATGTGTTGGGAGCGCAGGGGTGCGTTGAGCGCACTGGGGTTGTGAAAACTAGCCATTGAAACAGTCAAATTGGGTAAAAAGAAAAAATTACTGTTGGAAGGAGTGAGCGGCTGGCAGTTAATGTAGCGATATTTGGAGATTTTTTACAGTTTTCCTAATGGTAAGTTCCGAGTGAAGTTTACCCTACTATTGGGCGCTCGCCAAAGATATAAAAAGGGTAGGATAGGTCAGACAAGGGTTCTGTATCGCTCGAATAGCTTGTACTTGGCATGTTTTTCCTTGAAAATTTTGTGCTGTAAGAATTTCTATGCCTATAGCGTCTCTTTCATGTCTGAGCAACCTGCTCCCTCTAACAATATCAATCTCAAGTTTGTCTTTCACGCCAGGATGACGGCCACGAATCTTGTTGAACACTCGGAAACAGTGACCTTGGTGGAACAAGGAACTGAGGAAGTGGTGGAGATTGAGTCCAAAGCTGAGGAAATTTTCTCCACGCCCGTTATGATGAAGGGAAATTAAAATGCCAAAGGCTCAGGGAAACCCGCAAAACCAACGAAATGGGCTGGAGGAAAGCCTTGAACTTCCTCGAGAAACATAAAATCCCCGTGAGCGATGGCTCAGACATCGGTTGCTTAGGAGGAGGCCCAGCCCGCTGACCCAATCAATTGGTTACCTCCCTTCGTTCGGCCACATAGGCCCTCGACGTGCACACAAAATAACCTCGATGGATTGATCACCTATTTGCAGATGCCACTAAGCCCAGGAGAAGTCCCCGTCATTGGTGAGCCTTTTGGGAGGCTCCATTAGATCGAATTTGATGGTCATGACTTGGCCAACTTGGAGGCCTTCCCTTAGCTGGCACCTGAATTGTACCTTGACATGATTCAGGAAGATGATGGGATAAAATTGTTCCCCAGCACTAGGTGTGGGGATTGGCTGGGTCCAGGCTCCTGAACCTGCTAAGGATGCCACACTTCGAGACATACAACGTCACAGACCAGTTGGCCCAATAGTTGCTCGTTCTAATTCATGATGGCTGCCTGTGGATCCGGGACAGAATCCCCATCAATGCTACACTGGTTCATAGAATTACTGATCTTCTGATCAACGGACCAAACCCTCTGGAGCGAATGGGCAAAAAGTATGAGGGGGAAACTGTTGAGTACGTGTGCAAAACCTACCATGTGGAGCACAATACTTGGGGCTTCATAATTAAGTCCATCAATGACCAAGGCACGCATTTGAGCACCATGTTGTTGGCGTGCAAGATGATGAGAAAATTTCAGGTCACCTCTGTCCCTACCTATGTAATTCAGTTGGTGGGCCAATGCGGAAAAGGGGTATGCTTCAATTGGACCCAGTACTTGTGCGATGAGTTTCTGGCTAATGTCTGAGAATCCTAGGAGCAGGGACGAGCCTTTTGCTATTCCTAGTTGTTGTTCCTCAAAGAGTTGGTCTCCTGGGAAGCCCCTGCAGAGTCAGTCCTCCCTAAAATCACCCCAGACATGTGTGAAGGGGCTCGTTATGCGCACTTGTGGGACTCCAAGTTTGCGCAGCGTATTGAGCACAACCAAGTCTTCTAGGTCCTCTTTTAGAGTAGTTTGGAAGTAGCCATTAATTCCTGACTAGGGTTGTCTCTAGCAGTATATGAAAAATATAAATGCATTACGACATTCCACGTCACCATGCAAAACTTCCAGATCCGAGCACGCAATGATAAAGCCTGGACCTCGCTCCCTTATATGGTGGCAGACGAAGAAATTGACAATGTCATTGCACTCTGGCCTCCTAACTGGAAGATTGGTTTCAAAAGCAGCGCGAAGAGCTCTAAGGGAAGCAGCACACCAAAATTAATCCTGCCTGTCGTCATCAAGGATACCGGAGGACCAAGCAAGAGTACCAGGAAGGACACGAGCGTAGCAACACAAAAGGATGCACAGTAGAAGCATACCACTGAGAAGGATGTTGAGGCGGAGACTCAGGTAGATTCGCAACCAGAAATGGGTACAAAAGGACTGGATGCAGGAGGACCTGCCTCCCCCTCAGGCATGAAGCAAACAAGCAAGCCTGTCAAAGGGCCCTAAAAGAAGCAGCACTCTCAGCAGATGAAACAAGATGAGACAGTTACGCTGATCGAGGGAGACCTCGAACAAATTGTTGACATGTCACTTTGGCCGTAGAAGACAGATGGGTAGCCTTAGAGGAACAACAAAAAGTTGTGATCGACACAATTCACACTGAGCTCTACACTCTACAGCTAAAGGCAAACACGCTGCAGACCAGTGTGACTCAGGTACAAGCGCCCTCAGCAACCAGCAGTGCCGTGCTAGTTACAGATGAAAGCCTCCTTTGTTCTCTACCTGGCGCAACCCTTGAGATCATTCCACCCGACTTGGGTCTGCAAGTCCAGGCTAGTACATAAGTCTAGCTAAATCTAGCCAAGATACCTCATGAGGCCTTGTAGGGTCTCCACACCTCTTTATTTCAGGAAATTCGCCATCGGGACCAACAAGTGCACCAACAGCTTGGAGTGGTTGAATAGACAATTGATGCAAAGAACACTGAAGTGTGCCTCACAATCGCGAAGCAAACGGAGCTCGAAAACGTGATTCACCACATATGCGTAGATGTTACCACAGAGATCTCGGCCACAACCACCCCTTAGGCTAAGGTTGAAAGGTTGGTCACAGAACTGAACGCCTCCAGGATGGAAGTTCAAGTGGTCAAGACATGGATGGAGCAGCAAATCACCGATCTGCAGGCTATGTTGCAGCCTGAAACATCTCCGGAGGTACGATCCTAGCGAACTGTGCTAATCACCATGGCTACGAACATCATTATAGGGAAGATCACGCAGGGTGCCCAATTATTGGAAACAGCCATGCAACTATGGACCAAGGTCCAGTGTGATTCGATCCTACAAGGACTAAACCAGGACCTGCGGCAGAAACAAGAAGAGTTCGAGATGTTAGAGGCCACCCTACCCACTTTGGTTCCTGCTCAGCGCTTGACATGACTACAAACCAATCACGCCCTCCAAGATGATATTGATGAACTCTACATAAAAAGAAGGTTCTTAGTGACTGCCTGAAGCCGTGGGCTGTCGAAGCCCTCAAAATTTTGCAGGATGCTGATGTCGCTATTAAGCAGCTAAACCAGACTCTAGAGAGCGTCACCGCCGTGACGGAAGGCTTGATTTCGTAGAAGTTGGTCGACATTGTACAAAATACTACTTCTCAAAGTGAAGGTGTGCTACCCCCATTGGCCAAAGAAATCAGATTGTTGCAGACGCAGGTCGAGACCCCACCCACATGGTGACTCGGAACGAGTCACAAGATTGTGTTGGGGGACTGTTGGAGTAGGGTCTCCTAAAGGCTGCGAATTTTGTCCCTTTTTATATATTTTTGTATTGTTTAGTCTAACGCAGGGGTTTTGTAGTGGTTCAAAGCCCCTAACGCATTGTAAATGGGTCAAGGGTAGACCAAGAGTCCATAAACCATGGTTTGCGGACCATTGGATGCATAGGCTAAAATCGGTATAAATAGATGAACCTTTTTAAGTCTTAGGCAGAAATAATAGAGATTGATGCGAAGCATGAATTGTTAGATCTGTAGTCGGGTTGTTTGGGTAAGGACTCCTGCTGGTTGTGTGCACAGAGATCCTTAGTCCTACTGCATGCGGACCCTGCTGTCTGTGTGCGCAGGTGGTATTTTGGGATTGTAAGAGGATTTTTGGTATTAATATATATGCGAAGTACTGTTGGATATCTAATGTTATCTGGATCTGTTTTGTTATGATTAATTTGAAAAATTGAGTTGTAAGAATATCTGTGTGATAGCTGTGAAAGTATCTTTGTTTATGTTATATGAAACTGTAATCATTTAATTGCTGCAATTATAGTTTTTTGTACTGATAGATCATGCATGTGGATGCGAAGATAATTACTAGATATGTGCTTAATTGTAGCTTTTTTCTATAGCCTGTGAATAGATCTGTTAAATATTAACTCGATAGGCTAGGAACGCATACCCGCTTGACTTACCTGCTCTCTCTCAGGGTGCGAAAACTTGGTTCCAACACCCTCCCATACTGCTTCCGGTGAGACTTTGGCCTGCGCAAGCAGGTCACTACCGAAAGGGCTAGTAGTATAGGAGTTTGTTGGCAAACCTTAACCTCCAAACCTGGGTCAAGACCCCTCGAGCCAACATTAGTATCAAATGAAAATATGGTCTTCTTGTAGTCTGATGTATATTTTGGAAATGGAACTTGGGCTTGTAAGAAATCCATTTACATTATTCCTTTATCACTGTCAAAAGTAGAGATAAGTTTGTGTTGAGAAGTGGAGGTTTGATTCTAGAATTGGTTGTAGACATTTCACTTTAATGCCTCATTCTTCTTATTTATCTCTAGGAAGTTTGAAAAGATATTATGATCATCGGGTGAGTTGGTTCCAGTAATCTGAATGATCTTTAGAGGCTCTTGTTAAGGTGAAGATGTGGGAGGAGTATTAGGAACACTTGTTCTTGTTGATGTGGAAACCTTTGCATCTCCAAGATCAATAATTTATGTATGCTTTTGATTTTCTTCTGTAGAGACTGTTAAGTTATTCTTTGGCTTCTTCTATTGAATTATGAATTCTTTAATCGGATCCATAGTAGATGAATTTTCTTCACTTACCATTTTCTATTTCTTACTTTGAGAAACTAAAGTCTGTACAATAGAGGTAGAAAAAATATGTTCTTTTGCTTATTGAAGTGTATTCTCTGCCCACTACTCCTTATTCATAAACTTCTCTATTTCTGGCCTTGGAGCATGATTGTAAGGAGTTGTTTTTAATTCAACCCTTAGACTTGAAATGATAGTAAAGGGGTCATATGACCAGATGAAGCTGGGCAGAAAATTCATGTTCTTTAAGAGTGTATCTGCCTCAATACCAGTTGATTTGGTGTTGCAGATAAATGAGCCAATTTTAGATTTGATCTTAAATTGTGACTTTCTCTTCACTAATACAAAATGAATATCATCCATGATGACCATTTGCCTAATATATTCCAAGGAGAAAATTCACATTGGAACATACTTTGGCAGCTTATATGGTGCAAGTTCACAACCATATATCCTTATTTCGGTGTAACTCTAGTATAAATACCAGTCACCAGTCTTAACTTGATCACTCAAATGTAAAATCATTTTTATTTCTTCCCCAATTATAGGCTCTATCTAGCTATGAGAAGTTGTGCCACTGGATGTATGAATGTTTCAATGAAGTCTGAGAAGGTAAATTTTGTTGAAACATTTCCAACCATCTCAATCCAATGGATAATTGATTGATTGATTCCCTATTCATCTTGTTTTCTGAGTGTAATTGGCAGTCCCTATTGAAATAGAAACATGTAAATAAGTACATAGGTGTACTTGAACATCCCTTCTGTACTTAAATTCATAAACTTCTCATGTATATTATCAGCCAAAAACTTACTGTAATTATACATGAAATTGGGTTGTTGATCCTTAGAAAATATAGAAAAGAATCCAAGAATGGATTCATCAACTATTTTATCATCTAGGTAACCTAAGAGATGACGTGTCTAGTGGTTTCAGGGAACATTGAAGATGGATAGGGTGTATTTCTCTTGGGAAATTTAGCATCATATGGTAGGAATGTCTCAAAAATATGATCTCTTTGGGGGGAATTCAGCTTATAGTACAATTACATAAGGGCTTCTTGTGAAAATAAGCTCAAGGAATCTAATTGAGGAATTAAAAGCATGATGTTGATGGTTTCAATAGTAATTGAAATCAGAATGTCACCATTCTGAGCCATTACTACCTTTTTAACACGATCATATCTGGTTTGGCACCAGATAACTAGGTCTGGAAAATCATAAGTTTTTGGAAAACATAAGAGGGTCAGAAGGGATTCCCATAATTTGATTTGATCTTGCTTGTCAAGGTAATTTTTCTTCAACCACAGGTGCAGTTCATGAAACTCGAACTCACACTCTATGTCAGCAATCTTTTAGAATGAGTTTGCAAGAGGAATATGGTCGAGGTTGACCAAGGTGGAAGTGGAAGGATTTTCCTGTAAAATATGTTTCCTAGTTTTTCCTTTGGGAGCCATGCTAACAGAGAAAAGGAAAAGAAAGGGGAAAAGAGTGGCATAGGGAAGGAATGGTTATCCTCTATGATAGCAATAACAATTTCTTGAAAACAGTGCATGATGGAAGCTGTAAACCTACAACAAACAGTAAATCAATTAAGCAAATGTGATAATCTGGCAGACTCGAGTTTATTTATAGTTGATAAGTATACGATAATCATTTGATTTAGTGACCGTATAAGTTAACAGCATGGGAGTGACGTGATGAAATGGCCAATCAACGGTCTAGGAGCGAGATCACAACGGACCAATAGGTAAAACGGCAAGGACGTAGTGGCAATGGGAAGATTAGGTGGCAGCATATGGTTGGACGTTGGACAATGGTCAAGCGTAGGAGCCAATTAGCCATTGGAAGGAGAAAAACCATGAGTGAGGGATAAGTGGGTTTCGGGGGGAGTAGTGAATGGTCTGTGGTTTTGCATGGGGGGGAGTGGCGGGGTGCGAAGTAATGTGAGGGTGACACGTAGGGAAGGCTCGCCTTCCATTAATACCATTTTTCGGACACCCATCCCTTGTTTTAATGGGAAATGGAAAAGGGGGGTCCGAAAATATTCCCTGTCGTTTATCTGGGTGGGGAAGGGATCTATTGTCGAAAGATGTGTGATCTTTATTACAAATAATAAATGACCTTTTGTCTTTTAGTGACCTTACAATAAAAACATTCACTAGTAATTACCATAAGGTCTATGTCAATTATTAAAACAAGATTAAATGCTTAAGTAATCACATTAATCACAAATTAATAATAATTAACATTACTATGGTGCATTTAAACAAGCATCCCTTGAAGAATTTATCCTTTTAAAGCTAAAGCATCCATTTTTTATTTACATTCCTGACATTTTATTCTACCTTCATTTTTTAGGGCAATCTACCTCTAACATTTTATTGATATGAATAATGAAATAACCATAGTCCTAACATTTTTTTATTTTCTCTTTTTTTCATTCATATCTTAACTTAAAATTTTAATTTCTTATTTTGTATAATATTCTAACTTATGAAAACCAAATAATTTTACAACAGGCTCTACTCTGTGTAATAGTGAAGACCGATTTCTAGTATATTAGTCATGGAAACAACAGAAAATCATTATATTTTTCACAAATCAAATAAATTTTGCCAAAAACTTGTCCTTTACATACCAATAAAAATCACAAAGAATTCTCCAAGAAGTTAAATCAACAAACTATTAAATTCTTCAAACCTTTGTCTTGTATACAGATCAACATACCCAAGAAAAAATATATATACCAACACTCTCACAAAAGCATCACATGTTCATCCAAACATCTGACTACAGGTTTAACTGGAAAACCAATCGCAGATGTCTTTGGATACTAATAACATTCAAATATACAATAAAGACATGATGTTAATCCCTAAAAATCTTCATAAAACTTATAGATATCCTCCAGATATCCTCCAGATCTATCATTGAGAGATAGATTTGAGTCTCCTGCATGCTATTTTGTGTAGCATCAGCTGGTGTTCTAGTTTCAAAACTTTGTGAAGAGGCTAAAACACATGAGTTCTCCAAAACCTAGAAATCATTTCTGGAAATTCCACCTAGAGATGGCTCAATTAAATTAATTGACCATAATTAAAAATTTCTTAAGTATAACTTAGGAAAAATGGTTAACTATTAGTAATTAATTGAGAAACGCGAGAATTCTATAGAAACTCACAAGGATCGACTTGGAGATGATCTCAACCATGGATTAAGTTTTAATACTGGTCTTTGGAGTCCCAACTGAATACTATAAGAAGAGGTCTATGGGTAGATGGAGCACACACCAGAGAAAATAATTAGTGATCTAGACAGCTCGATTTTCCAGTGTAAGTGATTTAGCAAGATAAATTGAGTCAAAGGTCGAGTAGCAGGTGGGAGAGGGGCATCATAGTATATTTCCAAAGGAGTTTCTAGTTCCAGAAGAGTCAGAAAAGGAGGCCAAAAATATTATTCAGGAGGTTGTTTAGGGGTCGCGCAATGCCTCAAGATAAACTGTTTGATTCTTCCAATGTAGGGGTTTATTCACCTTTCAGTGGTCGCAAAAATTTCCAAGAGCCTAGAAGAATCACTTCCAATTGTAACAATAGGCTAGACGTCACATCAGATTTATTCTTTGGGTAGCATGATTGTGGCCTACACAGAGGAAGCGTAGAAGGAAGATGCAAAGGGTTCTAGAGCTAGTTCTGAGGCTCACTTTAATGCGAGATTTATTGAGGGTAAATTCTCTCAAATATTTTTTCCAATAATTCTCTCAGATAGAAATTCTAGTTTGGCACCATATTATTGTACTCGAAATTTATGTTGCATAATAATAATAAAAACCCTTGTTGCTGCAACGATTTTCCCACAGAAGGGTTTTCTCCAGAAATTTTTCCAAAAATAATGGTGTCATATTTTATTATGTGTTTGTGTTAGTACTTCTCAGTTCCTATTTTTTTCTTCCGTGGTATTTTATTTGGTGAATAAATTAGAGTGTGAATATCTTGTTATTTTGTCATTAACAAAATAAACTACATAATTAATATATCAATTAGAAGAAATATCTTGTTACATTTCAAGGATTTTTCACATGCTATTAGAGTGTATTCGACTAACATGAAGCTCAAAGGCGGAAGAGAGAAAAAAAATTTGTTCATAGGGAGAATCATGCCAAAATTTTCAAGGGTTGCATAGTGCCTAGCCAAGCAATGTGAATTTCTCGACAGGGGGTCGATTTTCCAGTTATTGTGTGTAGGAAAATTTTCTTTGTCCGAGGAAGTGATTCCAGCAGGTAGAGGGAGAAGTAGCTCAGTATTTTCGTAGAGAATATTTCTTGTCTAGGCGCAGAAGGTTTTTGCAGAAGTTTTCTAGAGAATAATCAACGTTGGGTGTAAGAAAAAGTGCACACATAGAGGATTATTTCCCTCAGAGGGTTTCTAGTTCAAAATGTAGAAATTCCTTGTACATTCAAGCTGCTAATTGTAATGTACTAAAACAATAGACTTGAATCTACTCTACCAATTGCGAAAACAATAAACAATAGTGAAATCACGAAGAATACAAGAGAAATAATTCAATCAACACATTACACAATAATTTACTGTGGAAATCCACAACTATACACCACACTATTTATATATTGCATTAGTTAGAAAATATGAGAAGATTACAATGATTTTATCAAGCCCTAGCAACCTTTGCATTATCTCTATTTGTCTCACTACTTCCTAGACAAGCCTTGGCCAATACTTAACCAATTTTCTTCTTGCCCAAGTCCTTATTTCCTTGTGTTGTTTATTTGGGAATTAGCCCCTATTAATTAGGTAAATTCCTCATCCACAAATACGCAATCCATCATAGGCCTTATTCTGATTTCATGCACCACCTGTATAATTTGGAAGATTATACAACTGATAATACACTTCCCTTGAACTCCAATTTCAGCTGGGTAACTCATAGATCACACATGCATGAGTTATTTATGGTTTATTTATCCGTTAAATGGTTGATCATAGAGTACACACCCCACTACTTGACCTCCTACTAGTTCCTCCAATATTTGGAACTAGTTTAACTAACTCTAACTCAGATTTACGGAATCAACTAATTACAACTCAAAATAAACCCAACCTAGGCTCTTATAAAATAGGATACACTCTACATGACTCAATTTAGGCCCTCAACTTAGTTACAAACTAATTCAATTTAACTTAGTTAACTCGTACAAGTTGTCCTGTGATGTGGAATTACAATTTTCTTCTAATACAATTCAGGGGAAAATTAAATTAGAATCTTTCTTGGTTCCATTTTCAACACTCCCTCTCAGCAAGAAAAGAATTATTAGATACCACAATACTGACTCTATGGAACTTGAATTTCCCTCTTGATAGTTCCTTAGTCAATATATATGCATCTTGTTCCTTTGTAGGAATTTACTATAGAAACATGATTTTCCACTGTAAACAATCTCTGAGATGGTCGTATCGGATGTCGATATGCTTGGAACTCTCATGAAAAAATGGATTCACAGAGAGTTTTATACAACTCTTTTTGTCAAAATAAATCATTATAGGATCCATCTACTAACCAAATAACCCAAAAAGGATCTTCCTCATCCAGATAGCCTCACAATTTTCTTTACTGGCAACCATGTACTCTTCTTATGCTGAACTGAGTGCAATTGATCTATTTTTCCTGTTGTACTAAGAAATTGTTTCTGACCCAATACTGAAGATTCCTCTTGATGTGCTCTTCTTGTCTGATGGACTCCATGCCCAATCTACATTTTTGAATCCTTTCACCTTCACTCCCTTTGTCTATTTGTACCCAAGACAAAACTGAGTGGTGCCTCTGAGGTATCTCAAGAAATGTTTGGATACCTTGCAATAGTTTTTGGTTGGATTAACCATTTCTTGACTAAGTTTTTTAACTGCATAACATATGTTCGGTCGTGTGTTCACCAAGTACATAAGTGAACCCACAAGTTGTCTGTAAATGGTAGCGTCTACCACTTCACCTGAAGTAGCATCTTCCTTCCTCCAATTCCCTACTAGAGGATTCTCCATGGGTTTGTTGCTCTCCATGTGAAGCTTCTTCAGTATCTCATTGGCATAATTTCCCTGAGAGACAAACATTTCCTCGTCTCCTTGCAACATTTTCAAACAAGGAAATAATGAATGATCCCCATGTATTCCATCTTGAGTTCTCTTTAAAAATCCTCTTTTCAAAATCTTATCAGCTTCTGATCACCTGTTAGAATTAAATCATCGATATATAATACTATAATCAATAATTTACCTTCAACAAAAATATGGTAAAGGTTTGCATCTGCTTCACTTTTGGTGAAACCCAACCCAATGAAATAGTTATTGATCCTGGTGTACCAAGCACGAGGTGCTTATTTCAATCCATACATTTCTCGCTTGAGTCTACACACATGTGACTCCCTGTCGAAGGTATAAAATCCTTTCATATGCTCTATGTACACCACTTCCTCAATCACTTTGTTGAGGAAAGTTGTCTTCATATCCATCTAATTTATCTTCCATCCCATTTGTGCTAAAAGTGTTATAATTGATCTGATTGAAGAGTACCTTTATACTGGAGCAAAGGTCTCCTTGTAATCAATTACCTCCACCTGAGAGAACCCCTTGGCCACAAATCAGGCCTTGTGTTTCTCTACATTCCCATATGTTGCTTGCTTCCCCTTGTAGATCCACCTAGAATCTACAACTGACTTGTCCTTTGGCCTTGGGACAACTTCCCAAGCATTATTCCTGATGATGGAATCATATTCCTCTACCATTGAATCAACCCATACTATTTCCTGCACTACTTCCTTGAATGAGGATGGTTCAATTTGTACACACTCACTCATCAAAGCCATGTATCCAATGTACCAATTTGGTGACCTCATGTTCCTTTGTTGTGATGTGAGTGCTCCCACATTCTCTCTAGCATCATGGATGAATATGTTATCCTATTTGGTGGGATTTCTTCCTGTTAGCAAAATGAGTCACTCGTTGACTACATAAGGAGTAAGACTTACACATCATAGTTCATTTCAAATTTTAAAAAGGTTGTTTGAGTGGTGGGATGGCTTCTCAAATATTTTGAAATTATTTTTTATATTTTTTAAGACTTTCATGCATTTTGCAATTGTGGAAAGTATAAATTGTGTGGTTAAATTGGTAGTATAGAGAGCAAAGCGTACAAATGGAGAATATGGATAGCCAGTACCTATTCCAGGAAATATTCCTATCCTAAATCAAACACACAGCTATGATGATGTCTCTTTACACAAACTCTATTTATGCAAAGTAAACAACATTGAAAAAATAGATTGCATGTATAAATTATTCCATGAATCCTTTATGAAATATTCACTGACATGTTCTATAACACACATATAATTTGTAGAAAACTAAAAGCAGATAATTTACTATTAAATCCTTTAACATTTTCTCACTCACACCTTACTAGTTGTTGCAATTCATATTTTGAAACAAATTAACAAAGAAAAGAGACACACCACCCATTAGATGTTCCTTGAGTCACAAAATCCTCCAGCATGAAGTAAAAAAGGCTTTTTATTATATTTAGTCTTCAGGTAGACCAACATCCAACCCGGAAATGGTATTTACAAGTGGTATATATAGCAAGAGAGGCACCAACTCCATCTCTTCTAAAAATAAGGAAACATTAATTCCAACATTACATAGATTTCAAAAGACATTACATCCTTATCCTATAGAAATATAATGGAAAGGACATATGGAGAAGAAATAAGAGGAAATATGGTCTGAAATGTTTAGCGTGCAATCATGCTACCCCTTTTTCTGTTGATTTATCTCCTTGTGTCTTGGGTATTTCAATAGCCATGTAGCTCCATTTAATAGTACCTCCAAAAACCTCATATCCACCTTTCACCATCAATTGTTATATCCATTTTTTTATGGGTTATTATCCATCTTTAACTGGCTCGGAAAAATTTGCTGACAGGTGTCAAAATTCAGTTAAAACAGGTGCTACCAAAAATTCCAGTAAAAACTTGTAAGTACGCAAAATCTGGAATGCTACCGGAATTTCCGGTAGCATCCTATTTATTTTTCAAAATTATACACAAAATGATGGAAATTATGTGCAGACTTATATTCCTTGACATCTTAAGTTGTTGTTGAAAATTATGACTAATAAGCAAAGAGGTACTTGTATCAAAAACCTTTTTACCTTCCCTCTATGTGTGTTGCAGCTTCAGCAAACTTGTCCAAGTCTGTTTTTTTGTCAGCAGATGATCTGGATTTGGTTTCTCTTGTAGTTTCTTCCTTGACAGTGGCCTTCTCCTCCTTAGAACCCTTTTTTTTTTTTCTTCTCTTTGAGGGCTCTAAGTTCTGCTCTGAATTGGTTTTGTTTTTGTTTATCTTCATGGATTTCTCTATCTTTGACCCTTCAGGTTTACCTTCAATATCAATGACCTCTGTCATTAGGCTTGGATTATGTAGACTCTTGGACTTAATCATAAACTTGCTGATGTCTCTAGTATGCATCTTTCTAGTACAAACAACAGGTTTGGCTTCTTCTTTCTTCTTCTTAATGTTGATGTCATATCTAGCATCCTTAAGGATTTCTTCATCTGATTGTGTAGGTTTATATTCTTTATGCATCTTATGTTGAATATGTGCTTCCAGAATTTCTGGTAGCACCTGTTCTTTTGATTTATCTGTAGTTATAGACCTTCCTCTTCGGGCTCTAGTGTAGACATTAAGAAACGGAGGAACAGGGGGCACTATTTTCATAGGTGGGTTTACTTTCTGAGTAACTCTCTTCCTTTTCCAACTTTCTCTTATATTTAACTATAGAAAACTTTTCTTTCTTACCCTTGGCCTTCTTATAGATATTTTCTTTTTGGCCTTTCCCTTTGTTCTTATTTTTGTAGGTTGCAGGTGTGGTTGTGAAACTGGAAATGTAGGTGTAGGTTGGCATGCCCTATAAAACAAAAAGTGGTCCCAAGTTTGATTTCTCTTCCCCAACTCTTCTTCAACTAGAACTTTGATTAAATCTTGATGATACAAGCTATACTCTGAAACAACAGTGTGATTTTGAACCCTTGTTTACATCTTTGTCAGGGTTTTCAAAAAGAAATATGGTAGATTTAATGTCTTCGTACCTGCAACATGAAAAAAAAACCTCGTGTGATAAAGGAACACAATTGTATACCTCCTTTCACAAGTGAGGTATATCTTGATAAGATTAATAGATTTTTTCCAGTCATTCTTAAGATATCTACTTGGAATTCCCTTGGCTCAATTTGGAACTTTGTGTGCATCTTTGAGGAAGCTATTGAGATCTCCTCCTATGATAACCTACCCTTTAAACCACCTTTATCCTTCATGTGGAAGGTTAAATGCTGTAGAAATGATTCTTCATAAACCTGCAAGGTAAGGCCATAAAATGTGGCTTATTTTCCATCAAAAGAGTTAGCAAACTCTTGAGCTACTCCTGAGTGAGAGCTCCCTAACCTGTTGCATATAGAATACCACCCTGACTGGATAAACAAGCTTCTTACCCTCAAATTTTCATCCACTAGGTCTACACCCTGTGGCTCAATTCGATTTATTTTTCCACATGTTTTAGTCATCTTCATAAAATTAATGACTTTGTCTTTTGAAACTGATAGGTAGCGGAGTTGGAGGAGTTTTACCTTAAAAGTTTTTATTGTATTCACCTTTGGAATCCTGTCTGAAATCGAGACTCCTCCTTGTTAGAAAAATATATATTAGAGAGAAATGAAACACATAAAATATGTGTAAAACACAAACACAGAAATAACATAAAACTAGAGAGACACAGATATACGTGGTTCACCCAATTTGGGCTATCTCCACCCTGAACAGCCATTCCTTCCTTTATATTATCCAGCAAAATGAAGATACAAAACCTACAGAAGATCTGTTGTAATATCCTTTGTTCTCTCTCACATTCTTCCTATCTGTTTCTCACTCTGAAAATACACATACAATACACAGCCGCAATACAATACCCTCATACAAAATGAGGGGTTTCCTTCTAGGGAAAAAAACCCTAAATTAAACATAACTTCTACTTTAAGATCATCCGACTAATGAACGGCCCAGATTGACTAGAAATTACAATAAATTTACAAGAAAATTTTACATATGTTTTTAGCTTCGAGGGCGCTTCCCCCGGAACCCCCCTCCAGGGGGGGGCTCCATAAAGTCGCAGTCGCCCCCACTAGACCCCCCAAGCAACATTTAATTAGGAGGAGTTTTCACCCCATTAATAACAGGGGTCCAACACTGTGATACAAAACAAAGAAGATAATCAGGCTCCACACCCAAAAATCTCCCACTTGGAGACTAATTGTAGCAACTCCTCTACTACTTCATTTGCTGGACAATTACTCCACTTAGGACCTGGTTGTTTCTACTCTTCATCATCATACTTGAAGACCTATTGAAACTGCGCATAATCTTAGCTTCTCCTTGGTTAAAAATTTTGTTAGCATATCTGTCGGATTCTGGCTAGTGTGTATCTTTTCCAGCTTCAACTGTCCATCTTCCAATACTAACCGTATGAAATGGTACTTGTGTTGTATGTGTTTATTCTTGGAATGAAATGTTGAGTTCTTTGCAAGAAGAATGGCGCTTTTCTATCACTTTATAATGTGCCCATATCATGCTTCTTACCCAATTCATCCATAAACATTTGTAACCAAATCATTTCTTTACTAGCCTTTGTAGCAGCATAATACTCTACTTCTGTTGTTGAAAGTGCAACAAAAATTTGGATTTTTGAAACCCAACTAGAAGATGTTCCACCTACAGTAAATACATACCCTATAGTGCTCCTCCTGTTAAATCTATCACCTGCCATATCTGCATCAGCATATCCCTATAGAGCAATGTTTGAACCACCAAAGCATAATACTTGATTTGTGGTACCTCTCAAATATCTGAGAATCCATTTCACTGCCACCCAATGTTCTTTTCATGGATTGTTCATGTCCCTGCTTAAAACTCCCACTGCATGTGCAATATCACGCCTTGTGCAGACCATTTCATACATTAAGCTTCCAACTATTGATGCATATCAAAATTTAGACATATAATCCATTTCTTCTTGGGTCTTGGGGCATGTTAGCCACCTATAAAAAAATTTCATACCAAATGGTGGCTAAATCATTTTTTAGCCTTTAAGAAACAATTTATGGCAAAATTGTTAGTTCTTAAAGTCTTATGAAGATAACTAATCCTTTAATTAAATCTTCACTGTTGTTTCCCTCTTATCCTAAAAAATATATTGTTTGACAAAAGAAGACTGCTTAAAAACCCATTTTTCCCTTCAATTTACCCCTCCTTTCACTCATGAATAACCCCATTTTTCATCCCCTTTTTCTTCATAAAATCCCTCCATAAGCCTCATTCAGCCTTCAAAAGCACTCCAAAATCCCTTTTAAACCATTTGGTCTCCTTCCATTTGGTTTAAAAAACTCCTTTTCCTTCTACCAAAACCCTCAAATTGGCTTCAAAACCCTGTTTTTAGCCTAAAAACACTCATATTACATTATATAGAACTTTATCCCCTGAGGGCTTATCTCCTATAACCCCCGCTTCTCATAAGACCAAGAGCCCCGCAACCGGGAGCTTAAAGGGCTTAGACTCCTCTCCAAACCTCGTCAAAACCTTATCCTCCTCTGTATTTCATAAAACCTGACTTTTTCATTGTGTTTTAATAAAACCAGACAATTTGAGTTTACAACAAATATTGACCGTCGATCTAAACCGATCAACGACCATCGGCTAAATCATATTGCAAAACCTTATCGCATCGCAAATATAAAATCGCATCACAAATATTCATTTTACGCGTTTTTTATGGTTTATTTCCTCCCACCGATGCAATCCTGCGATCGTTTCTCCACCGTTGATCTCATCCATTATGCCCAGATCCAACGATACATATCACTTCATTCTCCAAACCCACTGTTCCACCTTTTTCCTTTATGGCTAAATCTCCACTGTCGATCTAGTTTTTAGATCGATGGCTCTTGCTCCATCGGCTAATCGCAATCACAAGTTCTTCCCAGCGCAAAATGACAAGACCCTTTTTTCCTGTTCCGATGCGATCCCTCCGATTTAATCTCAGCCGTCGAATCCACAAGAACCGACGGTTGAGATTCAATCGTGCTCCTCCCTCCACCTTCTTCTAATGTCTTCCGCAATTTAATCCTAACCATTGATCTCTCAAACTGATCGAACGGCCAGCGCTTCATCGCATATCGCAAGTTCAAAAGCCCCGGCGCTTTCGCCTCTTCTTTTTCTCCGATGCAATTTAATCCTAACCCTCCATTCCGCCAGATCCAACGGCCAGCGTTGCATCGCATCCCGCCCTTATTTTTACATAAACCTCCACCATCTCAACCTCCGATTTAATCTTCACCGTCGATCTCTCTTCAGATCGAACTGCCCACGTCGCATCACTCCATCGCATTGGCAAAAAACAAAAGACTTAGCCCCGTGCCTTGTTTCCTCTGATTGCTGATTCCCGATTTAATCTCCGCTGTTGATCTAAATCATGGTCTAATGGTCCTCATTTAACCCGCCGATCTCCTCCTCCATACTCCGGGTCCCACCACCCGCGCCCTCTTTTCCCCTCATTTTCACTGTTTTCCTATGTATTTGCCCATATGTAAAGTTTTACATTTTTACATTGGAAACCATGTTATGCGCATAAATCAGTTTAAACCTTGGTTTTTATAAAGTATTGCACCTTTCTTCACCATGGGCTCCACTTAACTCTTTACCCCGCAACTTTTCATCAATCGCGCTCAACCCGCGCCGTTGGATCTTCTACCCATCATCCAAAGGCCCAAACTTCATATCGCGTAATTTTTGCTCTTGAACGTTAACACCAAAAAATTACGCGATATAAGCGGTTTTGAAAAGACACGTGTCATCAGGTTTGTGATATCACATTTTTTTTGGGAAATTTTTGAAACCACCTCAGAGCTGCGCGAAAACCATTCCGGTTTTCTGCCAAACCACCTTTCCCCATTACATTGCATCTTCTTATTCAATCTCCACCATTTGTTCTTTTAATCCCACGGCTCTTCTGCAAATTCACCACCAATTCATTCACCCTTTCTCCTCTGCTCCCAAATGCTCTACCAATTCATCCCAACCATTGATCATTCTTGATCAACGACTCTTATTCGTCCTACATCCAAACTTCACTTCCACCTTTTTTTTTTCACTCCCGATAAATATTTTCTTCCTTTTTCTTACATTTTCCTCCTTTCTGCTATAACTTTTTCCCCTCCGCATTATAAAATCCCCGATCAATCTCAGCCGTTGATCAATCTAGATCAACGACCTAGACTTAATCTTCCCACCGTTTATCCAACCACCCCCCGATTGACCCCAACAAAGTGATCTGGACCATTGGATGCTTTCATCTAACAACCACGATTAAATTTCACCTCCAAAGAAACCTCTAACCTATTTTCACCGAGTTTCTTTAATTTTGTTCATTTTTTGCAGGATTTAAAGCTTTTCCACTGTTTTTTAAATAAAATCAAGGGCGACGATCCCTGAGGCCACTATTCATGAAGAAGATCAATCTGCAAGGTTCACATCATGATTTATCCGTGCCTCATGAGCACTGATAACATTTTAAAACCCTCTGCGCGCCTGCAAAAGCAACAAAACACAGTGAACCTTAATTATACAAAGAGTATCAGTGTCAAAGGGTGAGATCAAAGTAGAAACCAATTAATTAAAGGTTTTAACACATTTTTGAGGGATTAAGGCATAAAATCGACTATCATAGGCCTAATCCACACAGTTAAAGATAGTATCAAGACCTAAAGACAAAAATTAAGCCTAATCAGGCCTAAAACACATATCAAAAGCAAATTAACAGTGCTTTAGGGAAAAAACAATGAGATCTATCAGTCCGAGAAACCTCCACTGCCACATCAGAGGCTAATTGAATCCTCTCCAGCTACCAAAAGCCACCTGTAGCCTCAAAGCAATGAAATAAGGTAGAGTTATTGCCTCAGTCAGTGATATTTTACCTAAAAAATAGCCATAGTTATTGCTAACTCACCTCAAGATTTTTTAAGTCAACAAAATCTGCCCAGCATGCTTAATACTTAATGAAAATCAATTAATACAGAGGAAATATCAGAAAGCTTCTCCATTGAGCCCCTCAAAGGCCGAGAAAAATTAAACTGTATTAATTGAGCCTATATATCTTTTCTCTCATCCCACCTCCTCATTTCTTCTATAAATACTTCTGTAGAAGATGAGATATAGGTTGGTCTCTGAATATCTGATGCATGTAAATAGTTTTCTAAAGTTGTTGTAAGCTCTATTTGTAATTGAAGATACCTAAGTTGAGATGAGAAGTTTGAAGCTGTAGAGAACCACTGGACTTGATGATTGTAACTGGTTTGAAAATCAAATACAAGCTGATTTATGGGATCCTGGTCTATGTCAACGGTGATGTGTTTCTTATTGTAAATTGTTATTTTCTTTTTCTTTCCATTCTGTCCACTTTCTCTGATAAAAAATAGCAAATATAGAGCTATGATTTACTCTTACAAGTACCCTACTCTCACTGATAAGCTTTATCTTTATTTTTTCCTCAAATTGTGTATTTGAGAATGATTTAATACAGTCCAAGCAATTAAGGAATGTTGGTGAGCCCATTTCTTACTGTCTAAACTTCAAACATTGTTCTTGAATGTTATTTTCAGTTTATGCTAAGTAGTGTTGAACTAGGGAAGTCTATGGTTAGCCCTGTCCTCTAGTTTTATCTCCAAAGGTTGTCTGAAAGTTTCCCTAAGAGTATGTTGAAAGCAGGCTAGGTTCAAATTCCTTACCTGATCTTAGACTATTCTTTGTTTATCTTAAATTTTGTCTTGAAAAGTTTTCTAATTAAAGTCAAACTAGGGAAGTTTATGTTTAGCCATGTCCTCTAAGTTTCTTCTCCAACAGTTTCTTTGAAAAGTTTTCCTTTGAATATGCTGAAAGAAGGATAGGTTCAAAGTCCTTACTTGATCTTAAGCTATTCTTTTTGTTTTAAATGTTTTCTATTAAAAGTGCATCAAAAGCAGGCTAGTTTCAAAGTACTTACCTGATCTTAGATTACTTTTATGTCTTTCCTTAAGTGCATGCCAAAAACAAGATAGTTTGAAAGTACTTACTTGATCTTAGGCTGCTCTTTGTTTCTCATCTATTTGATCTTCATTTCTTATTGTTTTTCATTCCATAAAATCAACTTAAATAGATCCTTTGACATAGATGACTTGCCCCATGGACCACTCTTGAACCATTTTGTTTCAATTAAATCCTATTATGACTCCATAGCCCAATGGATTGAAGCTGCTTCTTCTTGCCTATCTTGTTATCTGAACCAATTCTTTCACTTTCATACACCTTCACCCTTCATTTAGACTTCCTTCACCTTCATATATCTTTGCCCAACCAAAACAAACAAAAACCTTGTTCTTCATAACTAGCCTAATATCATATTTCAAGCCTTAAAGATAAATCAATATTTGCACTTATAGAGAGATCCCTCTCTGGATTCAGGAGGGCTAGATCCTAGAATCCCAAAGTGGTTCAAATGTTGTCTCTACAGCTTTAGTCTTGCCAATCTGCTAAAATTACAGGGACCTAACATTTCTGGAAACTCCACTGCAGAACTGAGTCAAATTTCATCTTAAACACCCTTAAGACCTCAAAAAACCCATTGAGTAGAAGTAGCCCTCTTCAAGCACTATCAAAGCAAATGGTAGTCATGATAAAACTTATTTGAGTCGGTGACAAACTAAGGAACCCTTAGGATTCTCATAAGAGCTTATCAAACCTTGAAGGAATCAGCTAGTTTAGCCATAAGAGTAATATTTATTTGTCTCATCACCATAGCTAAGTGTTGAAACAAATTTAGGACACTCTTAGAACCCATAAGACTGAGAAAACTTAGAAAACCCAAAAATATTTCAGATTGGTATTCAAATAAACATGGTGGTGGACCATAAAATATTTTACCTCCAAAAGAGCTAAAAATTTCCACTTGGTGACTCCAAAATCCTAAACAGACCTTAAGACTCCACTGGGAAACCCATTATCATCATAACATCATTTAAAATTAGTTAAGAAGACTTTAAGAATTAAAATTTTCTTGTTTAAATATCATTTAGCCTCCTAAAGATTGTCATATTTGGTTAAACGTTTCTTGTAAGTTAGATCTGAAAAACATAGCATAGTGGCTTCTAGAAGAGTTCATACTAGAGCCTATCCCAACCCAAATCCTCCCGAGATAGTTGATAATCCCGAAAGAATTATTAGGAAATCTCCTAAGGCCCGAGCTTCAACTATTGTTAGATCACTCCATAGAGCTAATTTTGTCCCTGAAAACCTTACAGCTCTACAAGATTCACAAGTTGACTTCAGAAACCCATTCAGAACTAGGTCACTTGATGATATATATCAGATAGATTTAGATCCTTCATTTTCATCCCGATAGAAGTGAACATCCTGGTAGCAGAGAAACTACTCCACCTGATTTACATTTCCTTCATAATTTTGGTTTCTCTCATCCAAGATCAGCTCAAAAATCTCTTGCTGGTCCATCCACATCTGTTCTTCACACATCCATTGTCCAAAACACTCCACTTCAACTCATTTTCCCTCTTGTCAATCCACTCCTTGTAAATCCACCTCTACCCCCTATCATGGCAACATGGTATGCTCCACTAGTCCTTCCTTTACCTCTAGTCAATCTACCACAGGACTATCAGTCCAAAATACCATTATATGATGCCAGTGGTGCTACTACTGCTTCACAACATGTGGACAAGATGAATGACTACTTTGACAGAAATGAGATTAATGATGAAAATGTCAAACTTAGATTGTTTGCTCAAAGTTTAGAGGGAAAAGCAAGAAAATGGTTCAAAGGCTTAACCCCTAATAGTAGCAATGACCTTCAAGCCCTCCATCAGTTATTCCTAAACAAGTGGGAAGTCCAGAAAAACCCTCTCCAAATACTTTCAGACTATAACAACCTCAAAAGAAACATTGGGGAGAGTGTTCAAGCTTATTGCAATAAATTAAATAGTGTGTATAATGCCTTACCCCCAGAATTGAAACCTCCACAAGGCTCAACCTTAAACAAGTTTCCTGAAGGATTTGATCTTGAAATGGCTTATCAACTTAGAGAAAGATACCCTTTGACTTTAGAAGATACGCAAAAATGAACTCTAGCTGTGGAAGTTAATTTAATGGAGAAAAGAGCTAGAATGAGGAATGAGAAGAAAGTATCATTCAGGGAAGAGTCTGCACCTTCCACATCTAACTCAAAAATGGAAAGAATGATGGAATAAATGATGAAAAAGATGAGCATACTTGAGAGAGCACAAGAAATTCAAAATCAATCAGCTCCTCAAAACAGAAACCAATCTCAAAAACAAAATCAGAATTTCAGGAGAAATCAGCCTCAAAACAAACCAAGAGACCTTGATCAGGAGATTATACCTTCTTTTCATCAAAATTATGTGAGTGAGGTGCAAGAAACAATAGAAAAAATAGAGGAAGATTACATAAACATGTTAGGAGTAGACAATGATGATTTTGAAGTTCATTACCATAGGAAACAAGGTCTATACACACCCTATGATGATAAAAGAGCAGAAGATGAATTTTATTATCAAGAATTTCAAAATTTCATCATAGAAACTCCAAAAGAATATGACCTTAGGAGTAAAATAAATCAGGAAAATCCCAAGACTAAGACCTCTGAAAATTCTTCAAAAAGCAGCCCTATAAATAAACCCAAAGTTACAAAATAGAAAGACAAAACAGTGGCTGGAAATTCTGATAAAAATAAAGAAAAAGGCACTCAAATTAATGAAAAACAGAGTGCAGATTTTAGCAGCGCTAGTACTTCAGCTAGTGCTCCTATTAAAACAATTTTGACCAATGTAAATAGAGAAAATCAACAAGCTGATTTTGCTTATAAAATGGTGATTAACAAGGCTGAAACAAACATTGTAAAAAATCAGCTGCCTTTTAGTTTGGAATAGGAAATTTCCAAGATCAAGATCCCTATTCCCCTTAGTGAATTAATCACCCAAGATGTATATAGATCACAAATTTTGAAGGCTTTTAACATAGAAGAGAATAATGACACTACCAATCTTAATGATGACCAACCAGAGCTCATATTTGGTCCTAAGATTGAGGGTAGATATCAAGAAGGACCAATTCCTCCTTTTTATGTTAGTTTAAAGATTCATGACAAAATTTTACACAACGCTATGCATGATTTAGGGACCTCTCATAACTTAATGCCCAAAGCTATAATGGAGAACCTAGGCCTTTAAATCACTACACCATACAAAGATCTTTACTCCTTTGACTCAAGCAAAGTGAAATGTTTAGGTTTGATCAAAGACCTCTGTGTAAACTTAGCACAAATTCCAGCCAAGTGTTTAGTAATGGATATTGTAGTGGTTGATGTACCCCCCAAGTATGGTATGTTGTTATCAAGATCATGGGGAGCTAATTTACAAGGAACAATGCAAATGGATATGACATTTGCTACCATCCTTGTTTTTAATCAAACTAGAAGACTTTATGGGGAATCTCATATGCAATACATGGTTACCAGCCAAGAGAGACCACAAAACTCTCCTCTTTATTTTGTACATACAGGACTTGATTCATTTATCCTTTTAATTGATGAAACATTCACTGAGCAAGAAACCTTAACTGAATTAGTGGCATATATAGAAAAAGAGGAAGACAAGACAGAAGTGTCAAAACAGTTTGCCAAATCAGAAAATCACAGCAAATAAATCATAGGTCTAGAGCTGCAAATCAGTCTTCCATTGCTTTTCAACCTTGACAGACAAGAGAAGAATCCTCAACACAATGAAAAACATGAGGAAATAAAATAAATTCAACATAGTGTTGATCTACAAGAAAGCACACAAGATGAAGAGGATAGTATTCAAACTAGTGAATCTGAAACTAGTCCTCTTTGGAGTATGAAATTTGATGAATCTTGCACTAATAATGATGCAGGTGCAGGAGTGTGGCTTCACAATACAATGAACAATCATACTGAAGGGAATTCCTACAAATTAAACTTTCAATGCACCAATAACATAGCTGATTATGAAGCCCTCCTTTTAGGCCTGCATTTATTGAAGAAATTAGGGGCCAAAAGAATAAAGGTTCATGGTGATAGTGAACTAATAATTAGGCAAGTGAATGGGGAATACACTGAAAAACATCCCAAACTTAGAGCCTATAGAAATGATGTCATGGATTTATTGAAAACATTTGAGGAATTCAAACTTATCTTTGTCCCAAGAAACCAAAATATCCAAGCTAATGGTTTAGCTTTTGCTACTAGAACATGCCTAAATCCTTATGAAACCAAACAATGCACCACTCAAATCAAATGTAGACCAATTGTCCCTGATAATGAAAAATATTGGCAAGTGTTTGATGGAGATAAACAAATAGAAGACTTCCTACAGTCCAGAATGAATTTCAGCTACCATGTTCGGATTCAGAGTATGAAGATGACTATTCTACTGAGAAAAATCTACTTGATGAAGAAGTAAACTCTTCAAAAATTGTTGTTATAAATCTGTTAGCTAATAAACTTGAACATAACATAGGGATTAGTGCAGATTTACCAAAATAAGACTTAGAAACATTGCAATCTAACACTCAAAATTTGCCAAAAGGTCTGGTCCCATTAGAAGAGTTGTTTGATTTCAATGATGTTGCCAAGAAACCAAAACTGGAGCCTATTGAAACTGAGGTATAAGAGTGTAATATAGGCAGTGAACTAAAGCCAAAAATGATAAAACTGTCTAAAACTTTACCAGCTCACATCAAACTGAAATACATAGAGTTGTTTAAAGAATTTTCTGATGTATTTGCATGGAGTTATGAGGATCTAAAGTCCTATGACACAGAAATAATTCAGCACAAGATACCCCTCATAGAAAACCAAAAACCTTTTAAACAAAAATTGCGCAGAATCAACCCTGTTCAATTACCTTTGGTTGAGAAAGAGATCAAGAAAATGTATGAAGCTGGAATTATTGTTCCTATTAGATATTCAGAGTGGGTGTCTAATCTAGTGTCAGTTAGGAAGAAAACAGGAGAAATAAGGCTTTGTATTGACTTTAGGAACTTAAACAAAGCCTCATTAAATGAAAACTACCCTTTACTCAAGATGGATCACATTTTACAAAAGGTAGTTGGTTCTAAAAGAATTTCTTTGCTCGATGGCTTCTCAGGGTACAATCAGATTTTAGTACATCCTAATGATCAACTAAAAAAAACCTTTACTACACCTTGGGGCACTTTCATGTATGTGAAAATTCCTTTTGGTTTAATGAATGCTAGTGCTACATTTCAGAGAGCCATGGATATTGAATTCTCAGAAGAATTAGGCTACTTCATCATTATTTACCTCGATGATATCACTGTTTTTTCCAAAACAGATGAAGAACACTTGAGAAAAGTCTTTGAGAAATGTAGAAAATATGGGTTGTCTTTAAATCCAAAGAAAAAAATGTTTGGTCTCCAAGAAGGTAAAATACTTGGGCACATCATATCAGAAGAAGGAATAAAGATAGACCCGAAGAGGATTGAGGGTATATTGCAAATCACCCATCCTAGAAACATCAAGGAACTTCAATCTTTCATTGGAAAGATTAATTTCTTGAGAAGGTTCATACCCAACTTAGCTGAACTCCTTAGAAACATAACAAACATGTTAAAGAAAGAAGAAGGGGTTAAATGGACCTTAGAAGCAAAGAAATAATTTGAACGAGTAAAACAGGCATTAACCAAAACACCAGTTCTTATAGCTCCTGATTTTACAAAAGATTTTTTCATTTTTTTATTTGCATCAGAACATACAGTGGTTGTTGTCCTATAGCAAAAACATTTAAAGGGACAAGAGCAGCCAATTGCATTCTTTAGTAAGGAATTAATAGATGCACCTCTGAAGTATAATATCATGGAAAAATAGGCCTTTGCCTTGGTCAAAGCCTTTAAAGACTTCAGATTTTACATTTTACACTCCCATATAATTGCATTTGTGCAAAACTCAGTTGTAAAAGATATTCTAACACATGACCCGGATGGAAAAAGAGGAAAGTGGATAGTTGTGATACTTGAATATGATTTAGAAATCAAGCCCACTAAACTCATAAAAGGCCAAGGATTAGCAAGATTAATGGTTGAATCAAATTTTGAAGCTCTTGATATAAACATGATAAATGCATTAGATGAATAGGAGGAATTGTCAACTACCATTGTTGAAGATCATTTTATGAATTCTTCCTAGTATGCTGATATTTTATATGTTTTTCTCAATTTTAATACACCTCCTGGTTTGTCTACAACAAAGGAAAGATTTTTAAAGTTAAAAACTGTAAATTACTGCATTTTAGATAAATTTCTATATTGGAAAAATGCTAGTGGATTATTGCTTAAATGTTTGCCTAAGAATGATGCAGATAAGATCAAGCATGATTTCCATGAAGGAGAATGTGGAGGCCACCTCTATTGGAAGACAACTACCAATAAAATCCTTATAGCTGGTTACTTTTGGCCCACCCTCTTTCAAGATGTCCATAAAATTATTATTTCTTGTCATAAATGCCAACTCTTTGAAGGAAAAAGAAAATTGCTTCCCTTACCTTTGCATCCAATCACTGTTGAAGCTCCTTTTCAACAATGGGGTCTAGACTTCATACGAGAAATCAATCCACCCTCATCTGCCCAACATAGATGAATTCTCACTGCAATAGACTACTTTACCAAATGGATAGATGTCATCCCTTCTAGGCAAGCCAATGACTCTGTCATCATAAAATTCCTTGAAAATCATATCCTATCTAGATTTGGTTGTCCTAGGAAGATTATCACTGAAAATGTTGTTGCATTTGGATCCAAAAAGATGGTTGAATTCTGTCACAATATCATATTACATTGGGCCATTCTACTACCTACTACCCTCAAGGTAATGGGATGCAAAAATCCTCAAACAAAAGTTTGATAAACATAATCAAGAAGTTGTTGGAGGACAATAATAAATCATGGCACACAAAGCTAGTACATGCACTATGGGCTGACAGATTAACACTTAAGAAATCAATTGGAATGTCACCCTACCAGCTTGTTTATGGAGTAGATGCAATTTTTCCAACCAGCCTAGGAGTGCCAGTTATGAAGCTGATCCAAGAAGTACAGTCTGAAGACAATTACATGATAAGAAGAATTAATCAAACCATACATCTTCAGCAAACCAGAGAGGAAGTCTACAACAGAGCATTACTAAATCAAGAAAGTATGAAGAAGCTTTTTGATAAAAGGACAAAGGCCAGTGATTTCAACATTGGTGACAAAGTTTTAAAGTGGGATTCAAGGAGAGAAGATAAGGGCAAGCATGGGAAATTTGATAACCTATGGCTTGGCCCTTATCTCATTCATTCTACTGCTGGTAACAATGCCTATTTCCTGCAAAAAATTGAATGGAGCTGAACTTTTTGGGGGTCCTGTCAATGGCAAGATGCTCAAACATTATTTTTCTTGACCATATCAGTTTGGAAGCCTTTTTATTTTTTCTCATTGTGAATATCATACTCATCATTGTATTCAAAGTTAGAAAATACAAAAATACAAAAAAAATAGAAAGAGAAAAGAGGGCAGATTGTAAAAACAAGGAAGGTACAGCCCCATACCAAAAAGAGAAACAAAATCTGATAGTGTGCAAGCACAAATGCCACTCCTAAGAAACACACTCCTAGTTAGTCATACAGCCAAATAATGACTAATTAGTTTTCAATTTACTATCGATAGGTTAGTGAATTAGATTTTCCAAACAGCTCAATCTTGGCTTATCAGTTAGGTAGATTAGGATAGAAGAAAAAGGGTTCAAACAAGCTCAAAATATGAACCTATGAATTTCAGAAGAAAGAATGGCTCTAATTAGATCAAATCTTGAGCCAAGGATAGAAGCAAACTAGTTCTAATATGCTCAAAACTTGAACCATACAACAAAGAGAGAACAGCTCAAACAAAGTAAAAAAAACAGAGCTGAAGAAAAGAGAAGGATGTTCTTAAAATTTTAGATTTTAAGCCTTCATCATTTTTGTTTTAATTTCCTACAAATATAGTCTATGTGTAGCTTGTTTTTATGCCATAGATCAGCAACAAGTTAGACTGTTCAATCCTGGCTTGTTTGCTTTTAAATTTCTATCTTCGAATTTAGAGAATAAAAGTCTATCAGACAGTCTAAACCTGACATATTGTAGTTAGGTAGAGAAGCTTATGAACTCAACTGCTTAATCTGAGTTCATGGAGAAATAAGGGTAGAAATAGACTAGTTTTATGTTTTCAAAAAGAATAAAATGTTGATGAAAAGAGTTTTCCAATCCAAATGCACTA
>CM076581.1:1576287531-1576327531 GCA_034641835.2 Pinus albicaulis
TCCATTGTTTTTAATGGCTGCAAACATTGTCAGATCAAAAGAAGGCCAGCAAAAGAAAGGAAAATTGCAGCCCAATGGATGAGGCATTGATTATCTTCCAAAGAAGACATGTCTGAAGTTCTTGAAACCTCCAAGGAGCTGCCATCCCAAGTTGGAGCCGCTGTTAGCCACCTATAAAAATTTGTCATACCAAATGGTGGCTAAATCATTTTTTAGCCTTTAAGAAACAATTTTATGGCCAAATTGTGAGTTCTTAAAGTCTTATGAAGATAACTAATCCTTTAGTTAAATCTTCACTGTTGTTTCCCTCTTATCCTAGAAAATCTATTGTTTGCCAAAAGAAGACTGCTTAAAAACCCATTTTTCCCTTCATTTTACCCCTCCTTTCACTCATGAATAACCCCATTTTTCATCCCCTTTCTCTTCATAAAATCCTTCCATAAGCCTCATTCAACCTTCAAAATCACTCCAAAATCCCTTTTAAACCATTTGGTCTCCTTCCATTTGGTTTAAAAAACTCCTTTTCCTTCTACCGAAACCCTCAAATTGGCTTCAAAACCCTGTTTTTAGCCTAAAAACACTCATATTACATTATATAGAACTTTAGCCCCCAAGGGCTTAACTCCTATAACCCCCGCTTCTCATAAGACCGAGAGCCCTGCAACTGGGTGCTTAAAGGGCTTAGACTCCTCTCCAAACCCCGTCAAAACCTTATCCTCCTTTGTATTTCATAAAACCCGACTTTTTCATTGTTTTTTAATAAAACCCGACAGTTCGAGTTTACAAAAAATATCGACCGTCGATCTAAACCGATCAACGACCATCGGCTAAATCATATCGCAAAACCTTATCGCATCGCAAATATTCATTTTACCTGTTTTTTATGGTTTATTGCCTCCCGTCGATGCGATCCTATGGTCGTTTCTCCACCGTTGATCTGATCCATTATGCCCAGATCCAACGGTCCATATAGCTCCATTCTCCAAACCTGCCATTCCGCCTTTTTCCTTTATGGTTAAATCTCCACCGTCGATCTAGATTTTAGATCGACGACTCTCTCTCCATCGGCTAAACACAATCGCAAGTTCTTCCCAGTGGAAAATCGCAAGCCCCTTTTTTCCTGTTCCAATGCGATCCCTCCGATTTAATCTTAGCCATCGAATCCAAAAGAACCGATGGTTGAGATTCAATCATCCTCCTCCCTCCGCCTTCCACTAATGTCTTCCATGATTTAATCCTAACCATTGATCTCTCAAACCGATCCAACGGCCAGCACTTAATCGCATATCGCAAGTTCAAAAGCCTCGGCGCTTTCGCCTCTTCTTTTTCTCCGATGCGATTTAATCCTAACCCTCCATTATGCCAGATCCAACGGCCAGAGTTGCATCGCATCCCGCCCTTATTTTTACATAAACCTCCACCGTCCCGACCTCTGATTTAATCTCCACCATCGATCTCTCTTCAGATCAGACAGCCCACGTCGCATCGCTCCATCGCATCGGAAAAAAACAAAAGACTTAGCCTCGTGCCTTGTTTCCTCCGATTGCCGATTCCCGATTTAATCTCTGCCGTTGATCTATATCATGATCTAACGGTCCTCATTTAACCTGCCGATCTCCTCCTCCATACTCCCGGTCCCACCACCCGCGCCCTCTTTTCCCCTCATTTTCACTATTTTCCTATGTATTTTCCCATATGTAAAGTTTTACATTTTTACATTGGAAACCATGTTATGCGCATAAATCAGTTTAAACCTTGGTTTTTATAAAGTATTGCACCTTTCTTCACCATGGGATCCACTTAACTCTTTACCCCGCAACTTTCATCCATCGCCCTCAACCCGTGTCGTTGGATCTTCTACCCATCATCCAAAGGCCCAAACTGCATATTGTGTAATTTTTTCTCTTGAACGTTAACACCAAAAAATTACGCATTATAAGCAGTTTTGAAAAGACACGTGTTAGCAAGTTTGTGATATCGCGTTTTTTTTTTGGAAAATTTTGAAACCACCTCAGAGCTGCGCGAAAACCATTCTGGTTTTCCGCCAAACCACCTTTCCCCATTACATTGCATCTTCTTATTCAATCTCCACCGTTCGTTCTTTTAATCCGACGGCTCTTCTGAAAATTCACCACCAAGTCATTCACCCTTTCTCCTCTCCTCCCAAATGTTCTACCAATTCATCCCGACCATTGATCATTCTTGATCAACGACGTTGATTCATCTTGCATCCAAACTTCACTCCCACCTTTTTTTTTTTGCTCCCGATAAAGATTTTCTTCCTTTTTCTTACATTTTCCTCCTTTCTGCTATAACTTTTTCCCCTCCGCATTATAAAATCTCCGATCAATCTCAGCCATTGATTAATCTAGATCAACGACCCAGACTTAATCTTCCCACCGTTTATCCAATCGCCCCCCGATTGACCCCAGCAAAGTGATCTGGATTGTTGGATGCTTTCATCCAACGGCCACGATTAAATTTCGCCTCCGAAGCAACCTCTGACCTATTTTCACCGGGTTTCCTTAATTTTGTTCGTTTTTTGCAAGATTTAAATCTTTTCCACTATTTTTTAAATAAAATCAAGGGTCGGGGATGACGATCCCTCATGCCACTATTCATGAAGAAGATCAATCTGCAGGGTTCACATCATGATTTATTCGTGCCTGATGAGCACTGATAACATTATAAAACCCTCTGTGCGCCTGCAAAAGAAACAAAACACAATGAACCTTAATTATACAAAGAGTATCAATGTCAAAGGGTGAGATCAAAGAAGAAATCAATGAATTAAAGGTTTTAACACAATTTTTAGGGATTAAGGCATAACATCGACTATCATAGGCCTAATCCACACATTTAAAGACAATATCAAGACCTGAAGACAAAAATTAAGCCTAATGAGGCCTAAAACACAGATCAAAAGCAAATTAACAATGTTTTATGGAAAAAACAATGAGATCTATCAGTTCGAGAAACCTCCACTCCCACATCAGAGGCTAATTGAATCCTCTCCAGCTACCAAAAGCCACCTGCAGCCTCAAAGAAATCAAAGAAGGCAGATTTATTGCCTCAGTCAGTGATATTTTACCTAAAAAACAGCCAGAGTTATTGCTAACTCACCTCAAGAGTTTTTAAGTCAACAAAATCTACCCAGCATGCTTAATACTTAATGGAAATCAATTAATACAGAGGAAATATAAGAAATCTTCTCCATTGAGCCCCTCAAAGGCCGAGAAGCATTAAATTGTATTAATTGAGCCTAGAGATCTTTTCTCTCATCCCACCTCCTCATTTCTTCTATAAATACTTCTGTAGAAGATGAGATATAGGTTGGTCTCTGAATATCTGAGGCATGTAAATAGTTTTCTGAAGCTGTTGTAGGCTCTGTTTGTAATTGAAGATACCTAAGTTGAGATGAGAAGTTTGAAGCTGTAGAGAACCAGTGGACTTGACGATTGTAACTGGTTTGAACATCAAATACAAGCTGATTTATGGGATCCTGGTCTATGTCAACGGTGATGTGTTTCTTATTGTAAATTGTTATTTTCTTTTTCTTTCCATTCTGTCCACTTTCTCTGATAAAGAACAGCAAATATAGAGCTAGGATTTACTCTTACAAGTACCCTACTCTCACTGATAAGATTTATCTTTGTGTTTTACTCCAATTGTGTGTTTGAGAATGATTTAATACAGTCCAAGCAGTTAAGGAATGTTGGTGAGCCCATGTCTTACTGTCTAAACTTCAAAAATTGATCTTGAATGTTATTTTCAGTTTATGCTAAGTAGAGTTGAACTAGGGAAGTCTATGGTTAGCCCTGTCCTCTAGTTTTATCTCCAAAGGTTTTCTGAAATTTTCCCTGAGAGTATGTTGAAAGCAGGCTAGGTTCAAAGTCCTTACCTGATCTTAGACTATTCTTTGTTTATCTTAAATGTTTTCTTGAAAATTTTGCTAATTAAAGTCTAACTAGGGAAGTTTATGGTTAGCCCTATCCTCTAAGTTTCTTCTCCAACAGTTGCTTTGAAAAGTTTCTCTTTGAATATGCTGAAAGAAGGATAGGTTCAAAGTCCTTACTTGATCTTAAGCTATTCTTTTTTTTTATATGTTTTCTATTAAAATTGCATCAAAATCAGGCTAGTTTCAAAGTACTTACCTAATCTTAGATTACTTTTATGTCTTTCCTTAAGTGCATGCCAAAAGCAGGATAGTTTGAAAGTACTTACTTGATCTTAGGCTGCTCTTTTTTCTTCATCTGTTTGATCTTCATTTCTTATTGTTTTTAATTCCATAAAATAAAATTAAAGAGATCCTTTGACATATATGACTTTCCCCATGGACCACTCTTGAACCTTTTTGTTTCAATTAAATCCTATTATGACTCCATAACCCAATGGATTGAAGCTGCTTCTTCTTTCCTATCTTGTTATCTGAACCAATTATTTCACTTTCATACATCTTCACCCTTCATTTAGACTTCCTTCACCTTCATATATATTTTCCCAACCAAAACAAACAAAAACCTTGTTCTTCATAACTAGCCTAATATCATATTTCAAGCCTTAAAGATAAATCAATCTTGGCACTTATAGAGAGATCCCTCTCTGGATTCAGGAGGGCTAGTTCCTAGAATCCCAAAGTGGTTCAAATGTTGTCTTTGCAGCTTTAGTCTTTCCAATTTGCTAAAATTATAGGGACCTAACAGGGCACATCTCCTTACTAAGTTTGAAATGGCTAGAAAAAGGTGTACGAACTGGTTTTGCATTCTGCATTAAATCTTTTCAACACCTTTTGTATGTACTCATTTTGAGATAATGTTAATTTGTGATTTTTCCTATCTCTACTTATTCTCATACCAAGGATTTGTTTTGTAGCTCCCAAATCCTTCATTGCAAATGAATTTTCCAATTTTCTTTTGTGCACATTTATTTCATGCATGTTAGACCCTGCAACAAGCATGTCATCTACATACAATAACAATATAATATAGCTACCATCATTTTTATTTTTCAGGTAAACACAATGATCAAAGTGACATCTAGTATAACCTTTTTCAGACATAAACCTGTCAAATTTTAGATACCATTGCCTTGGAGCATGTTTTAAGCCATACAAGCTCTTCTTTAACCTGCACAATAATTCTTCTTTCCCTTTGACCTCATATCCTTCTAGTTTCTGCATATAGATCTCTTCCTCCAACTCTCCATGGAGAAATGTTGTCTTTACATCTAACAGCTCAAGATGAAAATCTTCCGCTGCTACAAGACTTAAAATAGTTTTGATTGAAGTCATCTTAACAACAGGAGAATATATTGCATCAAAATCAATACCTTTCTTTTGTGCAAACCCCTTCACCACAAGTATAGCTTTATATCTATGTTTTCCTCCATCTTATTCCTTTAGCCTATAAAACCATTTATTCTGTAATGTTGTTTTACCTACAGGCAACCTGACTAAGTCCCAAGTTTGGTTATGTATTAAGGAGCCCATATCTTCTTTCATGGCTAGCTCCCACTTCTTCCTGGTTTCAACCTGCATTTCTTCTTCATAACATTCGGGTTCACCAGAATCAGTCAACAATAAATAATATAATGAAGGAGAGTATCGTTCAGGGGGTCTACTTATCCTGGTAGATTTTCTGACACCACTTTCAGGTGTTGGAGGTGCATGTTGCTGTTGTGGTGGTAGTTGTTGTTGTGGATGTCGATTATTATTATTTTTAGACACCTTTAATTTTTCTGTGATCTCATAAAGAGCTGTGTATTCTTTGTTTTCTTTTTCCTATTTCTTTTCCTACAATTGATTCTTATACAAGACCTTTTCATTGAATATTACATCTCTGATCCTAATGATTTTGTGATTTTCATAATCATATAAGCGATAACCAAAATAATTAACACCATATCCAATAAACGTACATTTCTTTGATTTTTCCTCAAGCTTTGTTTTATTTTCTTTAATAATATGGACAAAGGCCTGACAACCAAAAGGCTTTAAAAAAGAGTAGTTTAACTTTTTACCTGTCCATGCCTCCTCTGGAATACCACCATCCAAGGAACTTGAAGGCCCTATGTTTATTAGATAAACAACAATATCTACAAAATCTTCCCAAAATTGTAAAGGCAATCCTATATGCAATCTCATGCACCTTGCACGCTCCATGATTTTTTTTTCATCCTTTCTGACACACCATTTTATTGTATTGTTCTTGGAACTGTCTTCTCTCTATGAATTCCATGCTTCAAATGGTACCTATCAAACTCTTTGCTGCAATATTCACCTCCATTTTCTGATCTGAGACACTTCAACTTCTTTCCTATCTCAAAATCAACCAAAGCTTTCCATTTCTTGAAAGTATCAAATACATCATATTTATTCTGAATACAATAAATCCAAGTTTTTCTAGTTTCATCATCAATAAAAGTAAAAAAATAACAAGATCCACCGAAAGATGATACCTGAGCAGGTCCTCATACATATGTATGCATAAGCTCTAATTTTTCTCTCTTATTTTCTTTCCCAACTCTGAGAAATTTGACTCTCTTCTGTTTTCCATAAATGCAATTCTCACATAAATCCAAATCAATATTCTTCAAACCTAGCAAAAAATTTCTTGAGTTAAGAATCTTCATCCCCTTCTCACTCATGTGTATGAGTCTATGATGCCATAATGTTGCATCTACTCCTTTGGAAGTTAAAGCATTAAAATATTTAGAAATACCATTGCATAAATATAATGTACCAACATTTTCTCCTTTTTCTATTACCAGGGCTCCTTTGGTGACCTTCCAAGTTTTATCTGTGAAATTTGTCACACAACCTTCACCACCTAAATGTCCTGTTGAAATCATATTTTTATTTAGATATGGAACATGCCTTACCTCCTTTAATAGCCATCGGTTTCCATTCTGTCATTTTACAAGAACTTTACCCATTCCAACAATTTTGCAGGGTTTATCATCACCCAAACGAACTTGTCCAAAATCTCCTTAAACATAGTCATGAAAATTTTTCTTATCAGGTGTGGCATGGAATGAGGCCCCTGATCTACCACCCAGGAATCAGTAACATTTTCAAATGAAAGAATCAAAGCATCTTGTAACACATCACCTATCGCTTTTTCTTCATGATTGTTTTCTTGATGTGTGTCTCCTTCTTTTCCCTTCCGAGATCTACAATATTTCTTCAGGTGTCCTTTCTTTCCACATTTCCAGCACATTATCCCCGATCTGGACTTGGATCTACCTTTCCTTGATTTACTATGATATCCTAAGCTCTTTCCTCTTTCCATTTTTCTTCCCCTATACTCTGCACTCAAAGCATTACCCAATGTCTCACCGAAGCTTTTCCATCGCATTTCCTCACTAATGATAGCACTGACAACATAATCAAACTTTAAACTACTAGATCCAGATATAGAGTTACTAATGTCCATAACTAAACCATTCCAACTTTCTGGCAATGAGCACAGAAATAACAAATCCCTAACTTCATCATCAAATTTTACCCCTACAAAACTTAACTGACTAGTAACCATATTAAAATCATTTAAATGGTCAGCAACAGATCCACCTTTTGACATATTCATATTAAAAAAACATTTCATAAGAAATACCTTATTTGAGGCTGAGGGTTTTTCTTATAGTTTCACCAATGCCTTAATTAAAACCTCTATTGTTGTTTCCTTCGAAATATTTAAGGTTACCGATGCCGTGAGTCAGAGTCGTATTGTTCCAAGTGCCTTTCTATTGAGAATCTCCCATTCCGCGTCTGTCATGCTCGTCGACTTCTTTTTTTTCCGCTCAATGGTAGGTACAAATATTTCTGATACACGTAATCTTCCATCTGCATCTTCCATAGCTGGAATTTTTGGTCGTTAAATTTCTCGACCCTAAACTTACCATATTCCGCCATTGCTCCCACTTGAACCCGAAACCCTTCTTTCCTGCGAATTTATCAGCTAAATATACCTTCGGCTCTGATAGTAGTTGTTATAAAATTATATATTACACAGCAATGCAACACATAAAATATGTGGAAAACACAAACACAGAAATAACATAAAACCAGAGAGACACATATATACATGGTTCACCCAATTTGGGTTACGTCCACCCCAAAAAGCCAGTCCTTCCCTTATATTATCCAGGAAAATGAAGAGACACAACCTACAGTAGATCCACTGTAATATCCTATGTTCTCTCTCACAATCTCCCTATCTATTTCTCACTTTTATAATACACATACAATACACATCAGCAATACAATACCCTCATACAAAACAAAGGGTTTCCTTCTAGGGAAAAAATCCTAAATTAAACATAACTTATACCGTCAGATCATCCGCCTAATGAACAGCCTAGATTGATTAGAAATTAGAATACATTTACAAGGAAATTTTACATATGTTTTTAGCTTCAGGGGCATTGCCCCCGAAACCCCCCATAGATAACTCCGCATAAAATCACCATTGCCACTTCGGACCACAGGGTAGCGTTTAATTACGGGCGGCAACGCAAGGGTCCAACGTTGTGATACAAAAAAAAAAAAAAATAGTATCCATACCCAACACTCCTCAAACTATGACTCTTAAACATTTCAATCTTCAACAACTAAAATTTCAAATGACAGGGCTCCTGCTTTTGCGGTGGTTTTAAAACAAAACTATGGTTCATCATCCCATGCAAATTGACCTTCATCATGGAAAATATCTCTCACCATGATGTGCACCATGTGGTAGACATCATTACCATCAGTTGGCTGTGTATTTTCGTATGGAGAACTCCAGCTGGCTTGGGACAAGTGGATCTGTGACTATCAATCACCTCCATTGTCTTTATGTTAATTGGCCGAAATTTTCGGCAGCACTGTTGTGCGACCAACCAAACAGTTATGGCGTTAATCATGATGACAATGATCTCCTCTGTTCAGAAAAACACATACTTTGGCATACGTCTAACCAACTTGATTTTGACAGAAGGACGGGATTAACGGTTAAGTGCATTACTACGGGTTGACACATAGGCTTAACGTATATCATGACTTGAATTGAACTAGATTGACTGCATACGACACCTATCATGAGATCTAGAATATTTAAAAATATATTTAAGGCTTATTTACACTACAACACCTGGCTTGACCAAAGCGGATGTGCTTTTTCATTTACTTTTAAAAAATAGAGTATGATTCTGGAAATTCTGGCAGCATCGGAATAAAAAGAAAAATACAGAAACAGGAAGATAACAGACTATCTGAAAAGACTAAAACTAGTGCTTCCAGAATTTCCACTAGTGACCAAAAAACATTTTGAAATTTTGAAAATTTTGAAGTTTAATCCTAAAAAAAAAAGCACATGAAATGGAATCATGACTTAGCAAAGAATTGTACTAACACTTCCATCTTGGGATGTGTCTACATGAGTGGGTTATTCTATTCTCTGCTCCTCTACTTGTGAGGACTCCACAACATCTTGAGATTCTTCCTTTGGAGCTAAAATATCCTCATATACATGCAATTTAATCTCCCTCTCAAGGGAACATATCATGGCCTTCTCTTCATTGAACTTCACATGTCTACGAAAAATTTTCATCCTCTAATATGGCAGGTACACCCGATAGTTGTGAAGTGTATCAGTGTGCCCCACAAATATGTCCAACTCTGTTGTTGGTTCTAGATTTATCCTTGCATCCTTGGAAACATGACAGTAAAATCATATGAACCAAATATCCTGAATGTGCCACATCTATTTTCTTACCTGAAAAAATATTCTACTGGTGTACTCATCCAAAATATCCAATGAGGACTCATGTTATGCACATATACTGTTACATTGCATGCTTCAGCCCATAAGTGCAACGATAGGCCCTAATCATGCAACATCGCTCATGCAGCTCTCAAAATAATTATGTTCTTTCTTTCAGAAACCTCATTCTGGTATGGGTTATGGGGTGCCATTAACTCTCTTTTAATTCCTTCTAATGCACAAAATTTGATGAACACGACACATATCCTCCATCGTTACTGTTCTTAATAGCTTTCACTTTTCTTCCTGTTTCTTTCTCAAAAATTTCTTTAAATTCACAAAAATTTGAGAATGTATGGTCTTTCTTCTACATGAAAAATATCCAACACTTACATGAGAATGTATGGACACTTTGTGGCATAGTGTCCTAGCTCATGAAAGTGAAAACATTCCATCTTTGACAAGTACTTCTTCTTGCCTACCTGACCAGAATCTCCTTTGGATTGGGATTTATTCCATTTCCATTTATTTTCCTTTCCATCCAAGGCACAGTTCTCCTCATCATCATGATTTCATGAGGTTCCATATCTAGTGTTCCACCTTATCTCTTCTTGCACCAAGTCATACCACAAACGTTCCTACTATGGTGGCTTATCCCTGCCATTTACCGAATCCTGGTAGTTATGCCATCTCTTGGGAAGTCCTATAAATGCTAGGCTGGCGAGATCATCTTCAGCAACTGTAACACGAACACTCCCAATCTCATCCCAACATTGGGTGAACTTTCTCAAGTACCATGGTATTTTGTCTCCCTTTTCCATCTTGATTTTCTGAAGCTCATCCTTCAGTGCCAGCTTCTGGTGGTCACTGTTGTTCTGAAACAAGCCTATCAAGGCCTTCAACATTGCATATGAGAGTATCCTTCCCATGGATATTCGAGACAATATGATCTCGGACTCCTTCTAGTAATATCCTTCTTTCCTTGGCTACATTCTTCTTCCATTCTGCTAGAGCTGGTTTTGGAACATTGCTATCAATGTATTCCTTCAACCTATTATCTTCGATTACTTCTTCCATATTTTCCTTCCAAGAAATGTAATTCGAGGTACCTTCAAAGGCATACTCGAGCCTCAAACCATAGAATTCCATCCTGATCTTGTTGCTAGCTCTAAATAATAGAACTACAAAACTCATTCCTCCTACAAAGATAGCTTTATATTCTTATCTTCTATATTTATTTCATCTCTGATACCATGTAGAAATTCTTTGTAGATTCAAAATATTAATTGTAATGTACTAAAACAATAGACTTTAATCTAAACTACCAATTGTGGAAACAATAAACGATTGATAAATTGCGAAGCATACAAGAGAAAGAATTCAATCAACACATTACACAATGATTTACTAGGGAAATCCACAGCTAAAAACCCCTCTATATTCATATTTCATTAGTTAGAAAATATGATAATATTACAATGTTTTTCTCAAGCTCAAGCAACCTCTACATTATCTTTATCTGTCTCATTGATTCCTAGACAAGCCTTGGCCAATACCTAACCAAATTTCTTCTTTCCCAAGTCCCAATTTCCTTGCCTTGTTTCCTTGGGAATTATCCCCAATTAATTAGGGAAATTCCTCATCCACAAATAAGCATTCCATCATAGGTCGTCTTCTCACTTCATGCACCACCTGTACAACTTGAAATATTATACAATTGATAGTACACTTCCCTTGAAATCCAATCTCAACTAGATAACTCATAGATCACACATGCATGAGTTATTTATGGATGATTTATTAGTTAACTAGTTTATCACAAAGTACACACCCCACTACTTTACCTCCCACTAGTTCCTCCAACATGTGCAACTAGTTTAACTGACTCTAACTCATATTTACTAAATTAATTAATTACAACTCAAATAAACTCAACTTGGGCTCCTATAAAGTAGGAGACACTCTACACGACTCAAATTAGGCCCTTAAGTCGAATTAATTGAACCAACTAAGTTAATTTAACTTATTTAACTCGCGCAAGTTGTCTTGTGATGTGGAATTAAAATTTTCTTTTAAATTCATTCAAGGAAAAATTAAATTAGCATATTTCTTGGTGCCATTTTCAACACATAAATCCAGTATTCCCAGCTGGAGTAGGAAGTTTTACTCACTCTGGAAGGGGGTGTGAATAACATAGCTAGCAGTTGAACAAGCGAAAGAGGGATATTTCTATCCCAATTCAATTTTTTTTGGTAGATATGGCCACAGTCAGGCTTAGAGATCATGATAGGTTGAAAGGAGCTTCCAACTATATCATCTGGAAGGACATGATGTCCTTCCTGTTAGATGAGAATGGCTTAAAAACCTATGCAGAGAACATTGTGGCAGTACCTACTGATGCAGATTAGTTGAAATCATATAGGAAAATGTTGTAGCTGCTACAACACCCTCCAAAATTTTGCCCCATTTTAAAAATTTTGAGCCCTTGATCTCTCGGTAAAGATAAGTCTGACGAACCCTCGGCCTAGAGCCTCAAGAAAGTTCTTTTCCATGCATTATCCCTTCAAATTCTGATCCAGGACTTAGTCTCTAAATAGTCAGTCGCATAGTCATGAAGTCGCAAAACTCATAAAATCTAACACTTTGTGACCATGCGACCTAGTGACCTCGCGACCTCCAAGTCACAAAGTCGCAAGGTCACATTTCGTTATAAAGCTTCACATTTTCGACCATGCGACCTCCAAGTCGCAAAGTCTCAAGGTCGCATTTTGTTACAAAGCTTAACATTTGTGACCATGCGACCATGCGACCATGCGACCTTGTGGCCTCCAAGTTGCAAAGTCACAAGGTCGCATCTCCACTCAACCAGCCCTGATTTGCGACTTGGCGACCTGCATTAAATGAATACACATGCAACCCCTTTATAAATAAAAGGGTCGCGTAGGTCGCATTCGACCTACGCGACGGAGCAAGTAACGCCTCTGACAAGCCAACTGGAGCGCATTTTTTCCCGGGTAACTTTCCTAATCCTCCTGTTGTTTCCTTTTTGGTTAATTGTTGCCTCGCGTGCCCCTGTCCCTTACCTATTAATCCCTGTCTTCATTTCATTTAAGCTCCTCAACAACCTTGGTTAAATTTTTCACCTTCCCTCATGGCTTATACCTCTCTTCCTCCCTCTCTGAAACCTCACACTGCCCCAGTCTGTCTCAAGCACCCTTCCTAGCTACCTAGGGAGGCCTTAATGCCCAAATTTCTCCATTCCACTTGATGTTTTTCCCTCTTCACCATTCATTCCCCATGGGTTGAAATCACTGCAAAAAACCTCAAAAAATCCCTAGCATGACCCCGCGATTAAGCGACCTTGTGACCCCGTGACTTGGTCGCTAATTCGTGAGGTCGCCAAGTCACTAATCGCCAATTATCTGCTGACCTTGTGACCTAGTGACCTTGCGACCTGGTCGCAATTTTCCAAGTCACAAAGTCGCAGTTCCCTGAGATTTTACTCTAGCGCGACCTTGCGACCTTGCGACCTAATCGCAGGGTCGTCATTCCCTGAGAGTTCATGCCAGTGCAACCTCGTGACCTAGTGACCTAGTCGCAAGGTCGCTAAGTCGCAAGACTTGCCATTTCTTCAGATAATAGTTGGTAGAAGTCACATCGACCTAGCCTGAGCAGTCATTTGGAAGTTTCATCAGTCTTAACATATTTTTAATTATGTTGTCTACCTTATCGTGGGATTGTTTCATGAATATGCCAGGAAACAGTGAAGCCGAGCTTGAGTGTGTCTCCATCTCTTCAGCCTCATGCGATATGGGGCCTCTGGTAGTTCGGAAGAGAAACAAGAGTCCAGAGGTATAAATCTCAAAAGAATGCACATCCCCTTCCCCACCTCCCATCTATGGAGACATTGCATGTGTATTTGGGAAAGGGGATAAAATGAGTTAGTACCAGGTATATCAAGAGTTCACAAAGCCTGAGTTTCTAGAAGATCTCACAGACCGGAAAGTGTACATTCAAGTCAAGAGTTCCAAACTCCACTATGTGGGTGCCCATCCACCCTTATTTTCATGTGTAGAGGTTATTGAATGGATCCTACAGAAGGTCAACTCAGGATTTGGGTCATTCGCAATCACTCGGGGAAGAAATCTGCTAACCTGAAGGGGCAAGATGCAGAAGTCTACTCTGCACTCCCTACCCGAGAATAAACTTTCAACGCTGATTGGGTAGCCACTCACGAAGTACCCATACCAGAGACCTTGAGGGGATGGTGGGAGGACCCCAAGAAGTTCAAGGTTAAAAAATATCAGGAATATAAAACAGAGGGCCTCAGGAAAGTCTACAAGTTTGTGGCAACAATGATGTGTAGGATGTACAGCAAACCAAATGCCACTACTTTCAATGGGACTTGGGTCCCCCTCATGTACACTATCACTACATATGGCACCTGGTTCAACTAGGCCAGCCTAATAGTAGCAGCCCTCAGGTCGAATATATCAATAGCACAGGCACCCAAATAAGACTTCTTACCTTTTGGACGCAGTATGCGCAAGATGCCATTTTGAAGGATGGCCACATAACTGGGATGTGAAACATGGTGGTCCTATCCACAAAGACTTAAAGGTGTTCTGGGCTTCCAAATACAAACAAGATATAGAGTCGATCTCGTATAATTTCATTTTCGCACTCTATGGAAAGTTGTTTGGCAAAGACGCCCTGTGCATGTCCAGGTGAGCCATGGAAACAATAACCCAAGTGGCCAACTAGTTTCCTATTGTAGAAAGTACTTTTATCAAGTTCTTTGGGTCATTCAAAGCACCTCACGCGCTGCCTCAATTTTTCACCAATAAACTGCTCTTACAAGAAGTGTGCTACTAGATGACAGGCGGGTTTTCCAAGGTTCTCATAAAGGGAAAGAAGAAACCATGGCCTACTCTCCCACTTACTATTGGCGCCTATACAGTTAAAGATTCAAATAATTAGAACCAGAGGCAGCAGACATCAAGGGTTTTAATTTTGTGACCTTCGCCCACAAATCATATGATCCCGAAAGGGTCGTCTCCACACATTGAAAATGGGCCAAATTCAATTGGAAATACCAACGTACGAAATCCCCTATCGGGAGGCTGCTCCCAAAGAATAAATTGATCAAGGAGGGCAAGATGATCAAAGTACTGAGGAAAGGGCCGACATGCTAGGAGGAGCCTCATCTTCCAAAGCCAAGAATCCAAGGACATATAGAGGCAATATTCTCTCTAAAGAGAAACAGGAAAAGAGAGACATAGAGGCTAAGGCACAGAAAGAAGCTGAGGAGAAAGCAAAGGAAGATGAACTCAAAAGAACCGAAGATGCCCTAGCACGATAGCAAGAGGAAGACAAGAAAAAGAAGCAAGTTGAGGAGCAACGAAAGAAACAACTAAGGGAGGAACAAAAGAAAAAGCAGGCAGAAGAAGCCCGCAGGAAAAAAAAGGAAGAGGAACGTAAGAAGAAGGAAGAGGAAGAATGGAAGAAGGAGGTTGAATGCAAGTTAAAAGAGGAATAAGATAAAGTAGAGGTTGAGAAGAGAAGGAAGGAGGAAGAAAGCCATAAATCACGGGAAGACTCTTCCAAAGAAGCAGAGGGAAGCAAGACACCACCCCCAGAGACATGGGAACAAACAAAGCTACCTCACATTGATGTTCCTCAAACAACTCCCATGACAAGTGTGCATTTTCCTCACTCATACCTTGGCACCTCGGAAGAACAAGAATATGAGATTCTGGATTTGACAATGCTGATGTACGACCAGTTCACGCACAAGATCAGACAAGAGAAAATAAAATTCCTTGTGCAGAACCTGGCTGCACCTCTCGCAATTACTACAGAAAATGATACAGTCCTAGATACCATAACTAATTCGATCATGATCACGTTAGCAGGGACCGCCTTTGTGCCAGCCACAGAAGAAAATGTTAGCATGATGAGCAGAGAGATTATATCCTTACAAAGCAGGCTCCAGGTTTCTGAGCAGAAGGCATCTCAGTCCGAACAAGAAAAGAAGACGCTGGAAGAAGAAATCCAAAGGATTCATTTCACAACTGCCCATGCCAATGAATTACCAATCACCATTCAAAGGGAGGTTGTTACTTTGGAAGCTACCATGAAGCAAGTGTATGAGGAGATGTTCATGATAAAGCAGACAGTCACATCACTGCTAAAAGCGCAATCAGAAACCAAAAGAAGAAATACACAGTTGAAGGAGGCCTCCACTGCTCTGGACAGCATGCTAGAATGGTCAAACGTATATCCGCAGGCTCCTAACACCCTGCCAAGGAAGGATTTTATTTGTACTCAAAATGACAAAGTCCAAATCCGAATGAAGATACAATCCAAGGATAAAATGGTCAAGGATGTGGAGAGGGTGATGTCCACTTAAGAACACCTAATCAGTGGCATCGATTCATTGGCTGAAGTACACCATATTCTGTAATATTCCCCTTTTTGGTGTCACCTATGACAGGGCTAGGAGGGACTCCAAGATTTAGGAGAAAACTAGTCACAGGTACAGGTTGGTGTCATCAGCGGGCCCAGGGGCTTTTTGGAGGAGTTTTGAGGAGTTTCTATGTGGTCGGGTGGCATTCGCTTGATATATTCCATCATCTGAGTAGTTTGGATTTCGTTCCGGTGCATTCCAACAACTTTCGAAAATTTGAGTTATTTATGGGCTTAACTCAGCTAATTACGCTCACGATGGCATTTCGGGAGGAATACATGACTAAACACCATAGTGTAATAGCTCATTGGAATCGGCACGAGGATACCTCCATGATGGGACAGTTGGACATGAGTTTCATTGATCGGAGGAGACATGGTAGCCGATTTACTCTTTTCTGCATTAAAAATGAATATTTTAATAAGAGGGAAAAGTGCTCCATCAATAAAATAATGCTCTAGAAGGCTCCAAAAGATCAATAAAAAAAAGGGAGGAGGCCATTGAGGGATATCTTTGGATCATATCATTTTCTTGTATGAGAGGTTTGAGATGTGGTTCTCTACTTCAGCCGTAGCCCCAGGACGGAAACCCTCGGGTGATTTATGAGTGTTGGATGGAAAGCCAACTCTCTTTGAGGAGACTTCATTTAGAAGTTTCACGGAGATTCAGTGATATTGGAGTGAGGATCATTCAGATCTTGAATGGGTGCTTCAGTGGATTCAGTGATAGTTTTTGCCGGAGAGAGAGTGCAGCAGTACAATTTTGGAGGCCAGCACAATGCAACAGTTCATATTGATGGCCAGTTATCCATCTTAGCTCTTTTTGGGTCAGATGTATTTGTAACCCCCGTTATTATCTATAATAAAAATTCTAAGATTCTTCCTATTCCATGTGTTAATGGATTGTAGTGATTATGTGTTTTATTTTACGTGGCAATCTTCTGTTTATTAATTCAGTAATTTTATGTTAAAATACTGGGTTAGTGTGATTTCTGAAAATTTAGTAAAATATCCCATTTGGGCATATTACAGTGGTATCAGAGCCTCGATCTTGGCTCAGCATGCGTGTTTTCCATTTTTGGTTGCAGCTATTTTGGTCAGAAGGGCCTACGCAGTCATTGGAGGAGGCTCATTTGTGGGAACTGCATTAGTGGGATTTTAGAGCTGGGGTGTTGGGATATTGATAGGAGAGCCATTTGAGGTAGTTGGCTGGGAATTTGGAGAGCAATGATTGACAATAGTAGTTGTAGTGCAAGAAAACTAAATTGGAAGAGGGCGAAACTACAAAGGGTCATATTTTGGAAGTTGGAATTAGAGGAAACCCTTTCTGGGTTTTTCTGCGTTTTGGGCAAGGATCACCTTCCCAAATTCCTAGAATTTTCTGAGCAATTTTCAGTGGGTAAATAAAAGACCGAAGTCAGGCAGCAGTATAGTCTTGGAGCAGCAGTGCAGTTTCTAGAGGAGCTCGCTGGAGTGATTTCCAAGTTCCATTCTATATTTTCTGAGTATAAATTATTTTTTATATCAATGAGGGATGTCTATATGTCTTGTCTAAAATATATCTGTTATGTAGTTTTGTCAATGGCTGTAATAATTTTCTGAGCTTAAAATATAGATATCAGTTGTAGGGTTGAGATTGATTCTTTTGTAAAGTCCCCACTATGCACCTGTATTTGACACCAGCAAATACGTGTCACCTACATCAGTATGTATTTGAATTGGTTGACAAAACCTACACCTACATCACTATAACAACTCAGAAAAATAGTGACCACATCAATGGTTGAACCATGGAGAGATTCCTAAACAGCTTGAGAAGAATAAAAGTTGGTTCCTTGAACCACCATGCAGCAGAAGACCAGAAAATAAAACAGAATAGCAGACCCTTCTCCAAGAAGGTACATAATTTTCTCTAACAAAGACATCCGAGGAATTTACATAAGGAGGAAGAAGTGGGAAACTAGATTTATGCACTTGGTATGGACATAAAGAGTGGAAGATCAGAAAATGACTTTCCCATGTTAGAGAAACTAGAATCCTTCCTTTCAAAGGTAGAGCAATCTGATTGGAGTTTACATTGGGATTTGGAGCCATCTATGCTTGCATTGGTACAAGCTAGATTCTTGGAACATCGAAGTGAAAGAGTCAAGCTTATAGTTGCCTCTTGTTTCAACGATATTTTGAGGATAACAGCACCCTTCCCTCCCTACAATAATAACATTATGAAAATAATTTTCAGATTGATAGTAAGAACCTTTCGGGATTTGGAAAACTGTGCAGGCTCTACATTTGGGAGGAAGCTTAAGGTTTTAGAAGTCATGGCCATGACCCGGACTTATGAGATCATGTTTGACCTTGAGTGTGATGTCTTGATTCTACAGATGTTCCAATGCTTCTTTAGCATTAGGAGACATCATTCTGACATAGTCATAACACACATGCAGTCCATCATGTCTTCATGTATGGAAGTCTGTGAGGCCATTTGCTGGGAGTTGCAGACTAGGTTTCTGAGCATTTGGAGGAGAGAGTAGTTGGTCTTACCTGCTGCTTATGAACTAGCCCAAGGACTAGTTGAGCAGAACATTGAGCTTTTCAGGAGATAGTTGACCAGGGAGGAGTTGTTCCAGTTTGGTGGATCATGCAGCAGAAACGAACTAAGGAGGAAGGGACTTTGCTTCATTTTCAAAGAACCATGGGGGCCTGATCACTCATGTTTGAGAGATGCAGATGAGGTGGCAGAGGTAGAGCAGGTAGACGTTCCTTCTGTATGTCAAGATGAGGACTCTTCTCCAGATGAGTCCATGGGATCAGATGATGGTTCTTCTGGGGAGCGAGAGCGGTCATGCGGAGTTGATGGCAGTAGGTCGGAGCTGCATTCCAGTGTGCAGGGTGAGCAGTCAGGGGAATCTATGGGAGATAATCTGGGTGATGAGTCACTTGTGACAATTTAGCCAGAGTAGAATATGATGGAGCCTGATTCAGCAGAGGAGGATACTATGCACATCATGCATGATAGTCCTTTGAGGGAGAGCCAGATCGAGGCTCACATTGAGTCTATGATGGATATGCGTCTAACCTTGGGGTCAGCCATTGAGGAGGAGTAGTCAGATGCACAAACACCGAGCATAGTGACAGTAGTTGCAGATCCATATCCTCTAGAGATGTTGGAGATTGATGGGATATTTCTGCAAGGGGCTAGGGGACAGCAGTAGCATTACATTCCCAATGAGAGGGATGAGTTTTTGGAGACGGTGGAGCATCCATCTGTGGGCCGACAAACTGATGAGGTGCAGATAGGTGCACATGTAGTCAGCAGAGCTACGGTACCCTCAGGGAGTAGCACTCTCCAGGAGTACATAGATGGGGCTTGCAGCATATCTTTCCCACTTTGGCGCATTATAAAGAGAGGGGATTTATTCTACAAGCATCTTTAGTTGGCAAACGAGATAGAGCAGCGTGAGTTGATTATGAGCTGGCGATAGTTCTCTGGACATATTTCATATGTAGTTGACACTACATTGGATTCTTCTTCCAGGATAGATTGGTGGGAGATCATGAGCTGGTACCCTTTTGATGGAACAATTTTCTTCATAGCGAGCACAACAGATCAGGGGCCCTTAGACATAGCAGATGTACAGATTCCTGCTGGCAGTGGGGCACAGGTCGCCATTTCTTCAGCACACCATCTCGATTTCGGGAGAGCAGGATCAGCATGGGATTGAGTTAGGACTTGGATTGGAGAGAGGTGATGAGTTGGTAGGCAGTTGGTGGGGTAGCTTATATAGTTAGAGGTACAGCACAGTAGGAGTAGGGAGCATTGATGCTTGTTGGCGGACTTCACTTCATGGGGTATCAGCTATTGCTAGAGGTAGTGTGCAGTCCGAGCCATGGGACTTGTGTAGAAATTTGTTGAATAAATCACTTATTCAATGGAAATTAACCTAATCACACATCAATTTTGAATTACATGCATAACACATAATCTCTTCTACAATTAATTGTCACATGCGGAAAGAATAGAAGCGATAGCACATCAAATCATCACACACATTAACACAGTATGTATGGGGAAAGCTTATAGCTGAAAACCCCCAGCTATAGTATATTATAAATGGAGAGAACATGCAGCAAATACATAGTACAAACTCCTCACAAGTACTCGGTACTATCTCCCAAAGCTACACAAAAACTAGCTTGGTTTTGAACAAGTCACAGGTTCAAAACACACCCACTACTTCTCTGCCTCTATTGCGCAATCAAGGCTAGTCTAAATAGAGATCCAGGTTCGAATCTCACTGGCTCCAACTGCGCAATTTTCATTGGTAATTTCCTCCAAGTGTGGTGCAAATCTCATGCACAACTGATGTCGCAACTGATAGCTAACTCAACCCTTTCATCTACCTCTTTCACTTGTCGCCATTGAACTGTCCATGCACTGAGTTAAACTGATGTGTTCTTTAGTTGAATAATGAGTTAATAATTAGTGAATTAAATAATATTTAATTCACACAACTCATCTCTAGTGTATTAGCCAGTTAAACTAAATACAACTAGTTCAACTAGTTAACCAGAACACCATCTCCATTAACTGTCGCATCAACTCCACCGAACTCCACCACTTGAGCTCTAACTGAAGTCAACCATGCATTAGCTCACTTAACCCATAGGAAAAGTGTAAATCCTTCTGGCAGCTGCATGCCCCACCTCCGGGGGTCAAACTGAAGTGCTCCAAGAGAGTAAACTAAAGTTTAGAGTCCAAATATTATTAAGGGTAAATAATATTTGACTGTTCTATTTTTAGCCCGCCAGTCTAAAAATAGACTTCGACCTAAATGCTAAAAATAGAGATCCATCTATTTTTACCAACATGACCAAAGTTCCAAGAATAGCATACTGGCAGCCTCCCGTCCATGATCCATATGTCTAAAAATAGACTTTGCGACAAAAATCACCTGTGTGGCCCCCACCTAGTTTTGGTGATCACTTTTCCAACTAGGATCAGGAATGATGTTTCAGGATGCCTCCTTCACTGTTTCTTGTTGCAATCTTCAACACTCCCTCTCAATAAGAAAGGATTGTCTTTGCATGTGACATGCAACTCCATGCATTCGCCCTGCAACCTTCACAAGCGCCATGCAACTCCATGCATTCGCCCCGCAACCTTCACAAGCGCCATGCAACTCCATGCATCTGCTCTGCAACTCCTCTGGAATTGAATAGGCTCCAAACAACTCAATCAGTCTTGATGCATCTAGCATCTATCATCAAATTCTTCTACTTCTGCTTGGCCAACTGCACATGTCATCAGGAACCACTGCGCTGTTGAACTCTTGCACCCATGCACTGTTGCACTTGTTGTCAACTCTGATCCGCGCTCCAGTATCCGACACTGTCACTTTGATCTGCCTGCATCACTCCAAATGATCTTGCTACTGCTGTGCTGTGGGTACCTCGTAGCCAGGTTCAATCCATTAGATCCACACCATCTCATGAATCTGCCCAAAAATCTCCTCATGGGATTAATCATGCATGTCGCCCCACCTCTCACCTGGTGGTATTGCTACATGCACTCCCTCTGCCCGTCTGGCACGAAATTTCTCTACAAGAGTGGCTTCTTCCACTCCGTGATCCTCTTGTGGCTGCTCCACATCCCGAGGTTCACTATCACCTGCATGCAAACCCCGATCCCTCTCAAGCTTCAATTTCATGTCTTTCTCGCCTGCATGCAACACTTGCTCCCTCTCAAGCTTCAGTTGCATGTCTTCCTTCCGCTTCCCAACAGTAGGAAGCTCCATAGACATTCCATATACTTCAAGTCTGTAGAGATTCTTTGCCCGAATCCCAACCTTCTTGACTTGTCCCGTTGCCTTGTGCCGAAGGAAAACTTTTCCTTCTCTAAAGACAACTTCATACCCTTTATCCTCTAACATTGTGACTGAGATCAGATTCTTTGTTAGACCTGGTACATGCAATACATCTTGTAAAATAATGAGTTTACCTGACTCCCTCTGAAAGGTTATGGTACCAATGTCGGTCGCATTGTATCGTCCACCGTCGCCCAACTCAACATGCATCTGGAGACCTTTCTCCACCAAGTCACTGAAAATATTTGCATCTCCCATCATGTGAAAGGAAGCGCCACTATCAATATACCACCCCGATCCCAATGCACTAGACAACATGCATGCGATCAATGAGAAGTCCAGCTCAAATTGTGAGGCAAGAGCCTCACCAGCTGCAGTTCCAGCAGCCTGCTTGTTCTTCTTCTTCTTTGGGAAATTCGTGGCGTAATGTCCATGATCGTGACAGTGAAAACACTTCACTTTGGACATGTCACGATCTTTACCATCCGCACCGGATTGAGAAGCCTTCTCCTTGCCCTTCCCCTTCCTTGCTTTGGCAGCCAAAGCGCAGTATTCTTCATCAGATACCTTTGATGAAGATCCGTCCCTGGTAGTCCTCCTGATCTCCTCTTGCATGAGATCCAACCACAGTCGCTCCCATCCCGGCAACTTATCCCGACCATTGACACTATCCTGATAGGAATGCCAAGCCTTATGAAGACCAAGAAGAGCCAGGTCCACCATGTCCTCATCTTCGACAGTCACCCCCACACTTCCCAGCTCATCTCTGCACTGAGTGAACTTCGTGAGGTATTTTGCGATGATGTCGCCTTTCTCCATCTTGATGTTTCTTAGTCTATCCTTGAGCACCAGCTTCCTTTGGTCACTCTTGCTTTGGTACAGATCTGTCAAGGCTTTCCACATTAAATATGGAGAATCCTTTCCATGCAGGCTGGATACAATGTGATCCTTTACGCCCTCCAACAGAATCCTTCGACATTTCGCTTGTTTCTTTCGCCAGGCTTCCACAACAGCAGCATCATTAGAAGTAGGCTTTGGAATCTCTTTCTCCACGAATTCCAACAGCCCATTATCATCTAATACAGCCTCCATGCGGTCCTTCCATGCAACATAATTCAAACTTCCTTCCAAGGCATATTCGAGTCGCAAACCGCTGAAAGACATCTTCGCCGCGGCACCAAGAACACAAATCTGCAAATTCAAATTTCACCACCAGCTGATAACTCAATCGCTTCCGATCTACACTTGAGAAAAAATTATTTCCAAATCAGAGATTGACTTCATGGGCTTTTACCAGACCTTTCACTTTCTGAAGAAAGATGAATCCGGAGGCTATCTGGCCCGTATGCAGGCTCTGTCCGAGGAAATAAGTTTGCAATCACCGTAATAGATCTCAACAATTAATATTGCTCCGATACCATGTAGAAATTTGCTGAATAAATCACTTATTCAATGGATAATAACCTGATCACACATCAATTTCGAATTGCATGCATAACACATAATCTCTTCTACAATTAATTGTCACATGCGGAAAGAATAGAAGCGATAGCACATCAAATCATCACACACATTAACACAATATGTATGGGGAAAGCTTATAGCTGAAAACCCCCAGCTATAGTATATTATAAATGGAGAGAACATGCAGCAAATACATAGTAAAAAATCCTCACAAGTACTCAGTACTATCTCCCAAAGCTACACAAAAACTAGCTTGGTTTTGAACAAGTCACAGGTTCAAAACACACCCACTACTTTCCCTGCCTCTATTGCGCAATCAAGGCTGGTCTAAATAGAGATCCAGGTTCGAATCTCACTGGCTCCAACTGCGCAATTTTCATTGGTAATTTCCTCCAAGTGTGGTGCAAATCTCATGCACAACTGATGTCGCAATTGATAGCTAACTCAACCCTTTCATCTACCTCTTTCACTTGTCGCCACTGAACTGTCCATGCACCGAGTTAAACTGATGTGTTCTTTAGTTGAATAATGAGTTAATAATTAGTGAATTAAATAATATTTAATTCACACAACTCATCTCTAGTGTATTAGCCAGTTAAACTAAATACAACTATTTCAACTAGTTAACCAGAACACCACCTCCATTAACTGTCGCATCAACTCCACCGAACTCTGCCACTTGAGCTCTAACTGAAGTCAACCATGCATTAGCTCACCTAACCCATAGGAAAAGCGTAAATCCTTCTGGCAGCTACATGCCCCACCTCCGGGGGTCAAACTGAAGTGCTCCAAGAGAGTAAACTGAAGTTTAGAGTCCAAATATTATTAAGGGTAAATAATATTTGACTGTTCTATTTTTAGCCCGCCAATCTAAAAATAGACTTCGACCTAAATGCTAAAAATAGAGATCCATCTATTTTTACCAACATGACCAATCCTCCAAGAATAGCATACTGCAGCTCCCGGTCCATGATCCATATGTCTAAAAATAGACATAGTCTAAAAATAGACTTTTCGACAAAAAATCACATGTGTGGTCCCCACCTAGTTTAGGTGATCACTTTCCAACTAGGATCAGGAAAGATGTTTCAGGAGGCCTCCTTCACTGTTTCTTGTTGCCATTTTCAACAACTTGGGCGATGTTTGGCCATGGTGGCGTGGGGATCTGGGAGGATTTTTTATTGACTGGTACAGTGAGAGATCAGTTTGGTATCCCGGCATTGAGGGGTCTATTCCGAGTGGTTTGACATAGGTTCATAGCAGCACCCAGAGGTTTTTATGGGATCCGGGCATTGGGTCTCAGTTTCGGCAGGCCAACAGATTGGCCCACATATTTCGATTGCTTGAGGGCAAGCAATCTTGGGGCAGAAGGTCTGTAACATTCCCTTTTTTGGTGTCACCTATGATAGGGCTAGGAGGGACTCCAAGAGTTAGGAGCAGACCAGTCACATGTACATTTTGGTGTCATCAGTGGGCCCAGGGGTTTTTTGGAGGAGTTTCTATGTGGTCAGGTGGCATTCGCTTGATATATTCCATCATCCGAACAGTTTGGCTTTCGTTCTAGTGCTTTCTGACAACTTTCAGAAATTTTAGTTATTTATGGGCTTAACTCAGCTAATTACGCTCACAGTGGCATTCTGGGAGGAATACATGACAGAACACCATAATGTAATAGCTCATTGGAACCGGCACGAGGATACCTCCATGATGGGACAGTTGGACATGAGTTTCAGTGACCAGAGGAGACATGGTAGCTGATTTACTCTTTTATGCATTAAAAAGGAATATTTTAATAAGAGGGAAAAGAGCTCCATGAATAAAATAAGAATAAAATAATGCTCTAGGAGGCTCCAAGAGATCAGTAAAAAAATGGAGGAGGCCATTGAGGGATATCTTTGGATCATATCATTTTCTTGTATGAGAGGTTTGAGACGTGGTTCTCTACTTCAGCCGTAGCCCCAGGACGGAAACCCTCGGGTGATTTATGAGTGTTGGATGGAAACCCAACTCTCTTTGAAGAGACTTCATTCAGAAGTTTCACAGAGCTTCAGTGATATTGGAGTGAGGATCATTCAGATCTTGAATGGGTGCTTCAGTGGATTCAGTGGTAGATTTTGTCGGAGGGAGAGTGCAGCAGTACAGTTTTGGAGGTCAGCACAATGCAGCAGTTCATATTGATGGTCAGTTCTCCATCTCAGCTCTTTTTGGGTCAGATGTATTTGTAACCCCCGTTATTATCTATAATAAAAATGCTGAGATTCTTCCTATTCCATGTGTTGATGGATTGCAGTGATTATGTGTTTTATTTTACATGGCAATATTTTTTTTATTAATTCAGTAATTTTATGTTAAAATGTTGGGTTAGTGTGATTTCTGCAAATTTAGTAAAATATCCCATTTGGGGATATTACATATTCCTTATCTGGGGGCATTAGACACTCAAAAAATAGGGGAAGATATCACCCAAGACATTCAAGAATTCCTGCAACCAATGAGGCAAGCAGCTGCTTCCCAAGACCTCACGACCTCACAGGAAAATCTTATTCAATTCATCATCACACCAGTCTAAATCTACACCAAACTGGCCTCCCTATCCAATCAGATCTCAGTAAAGAGGTGCACTTTGGTCCAGGACACTCTTGAATGCTTTCATAGGTTAAGAGAAGATACCTCCCAGGTCACTTCGGTAGCTACAAACTATCAAGCTTGGCAGAAGTACCTCAAGGATCAGTAGCAAATAGTCGTACCAGACCTCTCCACCACACAATTGCTTCCTTGACTAAGGAAATGGCACAGGTCGCAAGTCACAACAGGCAACAGGTTGCAGGGTGCAGTGAGGAATAGGTTGCAGGTCTCAGCTAGAGCTAAGTCGCCAGTCGTAAATGCCTCCTAAGGTCGCAGATCATACCAATAGTCGAGAAGTTGAAAGGTCAAGGCCACCCAAGGGTCAGTTTTTCTCTATAAGTAGTCCCTTCGGGAGATTGTAAAGGATATTTTTTCGGGACTCCAAAAGGAGCAAAGATAATTTTATAGCATCGAATGCATATTTTCGTGAATAAATACAATTAAATGTTTTTGATTCCACTATTGGATCAGATAAGGACTCATGTGTCTTAGCATTATGAATATTTTGTCTCATGTATTGGCTATCTTTTATAATTGACTAATATGCGTTTTTATGCTCATGTCATTTATACGTTTAAGCTTACTTGATGTGTTAATGGTATGAGAATATTTAATTGAGAGATGTTTAGTGACTTCGTTATTAATATCGTTTCATATTTTGGAAAATGCTTAAGGAATTGAAGGGTGTTTCGACCATAGAGAACTGTTTCTTTTGTGGTCAAACAACTTTTATGAGCATGACCCTAATGATCTGTTGCTAACAACATTTCTTTTGGCTACATGCTTTGAAACTCACTTTGTTATTTATAATGTGTCATTTTCAGGAAGACTCATCAACCATTTGTCTTGTATCATTCGAGTAACCGTGTATTCATAGATCTGCAGGGCTCATTCTCTGTCCAAGAAAAGGTATATTCAACGGTAACCGAACCCACACCCCGGACGAGATCCCTATCACAAATGGTTTAGAGTCTTGTTGGGACTTTTTACCATGGAGATCCCCTACTGTTGGCCAGAAATATCTTCCTTTCAACAGATTTGGCGCTAGAAGGAGTGCCTGATGGCCGGCTCCCAGTGCACAAGTAATATCCCATTACAAACCCTGCAAGGGGAAATTATGTATGAAAATACTAGTCCTCCACCCCTTGATAATTCCCCAGAGGATGACCTGCCCTATTATGAGGTCACCTCAGACTAGCTAAGGGCCTTGTGCCCAATTGCCTATAATCTCATCATAGTTTTGCAAAACTTCCCAGCCATTGGTTCCTTGGCCAATCCACGGACTCCCGGAACACATCAAACTCGCCAGGGTGTCCTGGTCAATTATATTCCCCAGCTGATAAGTCTTATTATCCAAGATTATGTAGATGTAGTTGAGTGGAATTTAGCCGAACCCCTGAACAACCCCTGGGACATCGAAGGGGAAGGCTCTGAAATTACCAAACCCCTACCCGACCAATCATTGGGCGATAACACTCAAGAAAATAACCCTCCTGGAGGAGGAACCGGGAGGGGTCGGGGAAACAAAGGCCAGGGGGATAGGGGTCGTAGACAAGGTCAAAATATAGGCCACCACCACCACAACCGAAACCAAAATAGATTTTCCTTCCTTTATAACTGTAGAAATCTTAGGAATATGGGAAACCTCGAAGGAAATCAATACATGCACTCCCAACATGAGGATGAAGCCTCAACATCTAGCGTGGATAGCAGATCCAAGAACGAAATGGGGCATATCTACATCATGCCCCATCATCGAGCCAGAAGGGTGCAGCCCTTGGCTTGGATGGCGCAATCACCTCTAGGGCTCTGCGGTCCCCTTCATGACATGCCTCGACACCCAGAGAAGCACCTCCATAAGTTCGACCCAAAAAATGGTACGTTGGCCGAATATCACATCAATAACTTCTACTTGGCCTTACAAATGATGAGAGTGAAGTCTGACGTTCTAGCATGTCAGATATTTTCCCACACCTTAGAAAATAAGGCCGCTACGTTGTACCGTTCCCTGCCTGTTGCTTCCATTTCCTCCTGGGAGAAATTTCGCCATACCTTCCTCCAAAAGTTTTCGGAAGACAAGACTCCTTCTATGCTCCTTACAGAGCTGAGTACTTTGAAATGCTAGAAGAAGGATAAATTCAAAGACTTAAGCCAACACTTTGCTACTATATTGAACAAATTCCCTCTGAACATGGCCCTAGATGATTCCATCACCATCGATTATTACACAAGGGATCTCCCTCAGGATATCGTTGTGTTCGTAAAATGTGAAGCTAGGGCTACCCTGGTAGAAAATTATGCCACTTCCCTTGCTGTCGAAAAGGACATGTTGTCCATAGGAGCCATTGATCATGATGGTTGAGATGACCCAAAGCCAGCCACAAAAATAACCCAATCCTCAACTCATAAGTCCAGAGACAAGGACAAAGACCCCTTCGACTTTGAGGGTATCACAAAATCTCTCAAGTTGCTAACGAACAAAGTCTCCGATCTAAAGAGGTAAAACAATGACTCTGCCTCAGGTACCAAAATGCATAAACCTTTCTTTAGGAAGAACAACCTCACTGTCAGTCGACCTCTAGCAAACCCAAATGTTGGCCTCAACATTGAATAAATCGGCAAGGATAATTTCTGCTCCTTCCATCAAGCCTCCCACTCGAAGAAAAATTGCCCTCAATGGATCAAAAACATGACCACTGTGGTAAATAAACTCTTAGAAGATCAAACCATGGGGGATTTAGAAGAGGAGGCTATTTCAGATAACGAAGAAGCCTCTCCTCTGAATGAGGATATGGGATCCACTGTCCTCTCCTTCGAGGTGGTCCACGGGGAAGGACCCTCTCCTACGACTGAAATAAACTTGGCCGATGATTGTCAATCCAAACCCCCTCGAAATTATGGCCTGAGGAGTAAAGGCCTGGCCCTCGACCACTCCTTCAAAGAAAAGAGGAAAGCTTTCCTAAGGAAGATTCTACCACCAAACAAAGAAAAACAAACTGCAACTCCCGAAAAATCTAGCCCAACCTCTGCCCGAGTAAACCCAAAGGCTATATCATCATCAGGTTCACCGAATGCCTCTACTGAACCTCTCTCACACCCAGATTCTACATATAACATCATCGAAGATATGAAGAAAATGGTGGCCAACATTTCCCTCTACGAGCTCGCCCTGATTGCTAATCAGCGAGACCTTATTCTCAAAGCTTTTTCCAACCCACCAACATCCAAACCTGTGAGTTCCAAATCTTCCCAAGCTGCTGAAAATCCCCAATCCATCGTGAATGTCATGAATGCAAACTCCCAAGGATCTACCCCCCCTTTCCTCCTATCTTTCAAGACCTTCAACTTCAATTTTCAGAACTGCCTTCAACACAAGAAGAGCTAGGCATGTGCTTCCTAGAGTCCACGTTTGGTTTATATCAAACCCTCAATCTTCGGTCACCCATGACGTTTGGTCAACGCTGCTACTAGGCACTACTGTCCACCCTACCACACCAGAAGAACTGTTAGAAGCCATCGCTTTGAGTACATATCCTGTATACTCATGAGGTCTTACAAAATCATAAGATGAGGTTTTGACCTTGTACTACGACGGTTCCAAGACCCATGATGGAGCTAGCGCGGGTTGTGTTTTGTTAAACCCCCCAAAGAATAAGTTCCTAATATCTTACCGGCTGAAGTTCCAATGTACCAATAATTCAGACGAGTATGAAGTAGTGATCCTCGGGCTCAAGAAAGCAATCGATCTCAAATTCAGCTGCTTGAAGGTAATTGGAGACTTCGAGATTATCACCTGGAAGGTATGTAACACCACTCACTGCTTATCTCCACATTTGAAAGGTTACCAGCAAGAGGTATGGCGTTTTATTTCTGCTTTTGACACTTTTGGTATTAAATATGTACTTTGAATTCACAATGCAACGGCTGATACACTCGTCAATGTTGTAGCTAGATTTACCCCACTAAGAGATGAGTTCTCTATTGAAATTTTTTACGATCCTGTCGTGCTAGACAATGTAACTAATTTGCACGTTTTTAATGATGATAAACAGGTACTGGATTTCATGATTAATGCGGACATGTTCAAGGAAGTCGTTATCGAAGAAGAAGATCATGATCTGGCCTTGCAAAAGGAATGAGAGGAGCATAAGGGGAATCCCATACCTAAAGGGGTCGTGTCGCTTGAAAATTTATTTGACTTACAGAACCGTTTTTCGGGACCCCCCAACACGAAGGTGCAAAGTTCCACTTTACTGCACGAGAAAATAAATCTCGGGACGGAGAAGGAACCCAAATTCGTCATCCTCGGTACAGAATACACCCCTCAGGAGAGGCAATCCTTGACTGAGTTATTCAAGAAATACTGAGATGTTTTCGCTTGGACGTATGATGTGCTACGAACCTATGATACGCGAATCATCCAACATGTAATACCCATGAAGGAAGGAGTGAAACCATTCCAGCATAACTTGAGGAAGGTACATCCTACTTTGGAGCTGATGATCCAAAAGGAACTGAAGAAACTCTTAGACGCACGAATAATCTTCAAAGTCCGACATTCAACCTGGGTGTTAAACTTGGTTCCCATTCGTAAAAAGTTTAGTGAAATTTGTTTATGCGTGGATTTTTGAAATCTGAACCATGCATCGGACAAAGACAACTACCCAATGCCCCCCCATGGAGCAGATCCTTCAAGCAGTATCTGGCTCATAAATGTTCTCATTGTTCGATGGTTTTTTAGGTTACAACCAAGTACTAGTGGCTGAACCCGACTGTCTGAAAACCACATTCAGAATTAAATGGAGAATGTTTGTATTCAGACGCATGCCCTTTGGCCTGATCAATGCTGGGTCAACCTTCCAGAGAGCCATGGACATCGCCTTTCGAGGTCTGATGGTGTAAAGCATGGTGGTATACCTTGACGACGTCACTATATTTTCCAAACGTAGGTGTGACCATTTACACCAGCTCAAACATATTTTCGAAAGATGTCGGAAATACGAGATCTCATTTAACCCCAAAAATCACATTTTCACAGTCTCCAAAGGAAATCTGTTGGGGCACATCATAACCTGAGATGACATAGTGGTGGACCTAGAACGCGCAAAAGCCATCGCCCAGATTCCTCCCTGAGTGGAAAGAAGGCCATGCAGTCATTTCTCGGAAAAATCAACTTCCTGCGAAAATTTATATCAAATTTTTCCCAAATAGTGAAACCTTTGAAAGGTATGATCAAGAAGAACACAAACTTCAAATGGAATTCTCTCGAGAAATAAGCATTCGATAATATCAAACAAGCCATCGTAAAAGCACCTACCCTTCATAGCCTGGATTTCAGCAAAGGCTTTATTTTTTAAACCTTCGCCTCAGACTCATCTCTCGTGGCCATCCTCACTCAGAAAGATGACAGCAATGACGAGTGGCCCATATCATTCATGAGTACAGGGTTGCAAGGTGTCGAGCTGAATTATCCAGATATTGACAACAAAGCTTACGCAATGTACAAGGAAGTCAAACATTTTAGGCCATATATTTCGAAGAATCACGTCACAATGTTTGTACCTCACCCAGCAGTTCACTCATTGTTCGTGTAGTAGGAGCTGGGCGAGAGACGAGGCAACTGGATGACATGCCTTCAAGAGTATGACCTGGAATTTAAGCATGCACATACTGTTAAGGGCCAAGGGCTATGCCGGATGGCTGCTGAAGCTACAGACTTGCGAGGTAGTGAAGAGGAGTGTTGGGGTCATGAAATCGACATGTACCAGACTGACAGCACACCTTAGCAGAGCACCCCCTCATGGTACATTGATCTCCAGAAATATCTTGGTCGTGGTATCATGGACCCAACTTTAACCGCCTAGGAGAAATGTGCAATAAGATTGAAGGCTGCATCCTACAAGCTAGTGCAGGGTAAGTTGTTTCGCAAGCACCACAGCGGATTTTTTCTACGCTGCTTGGAACATGATGAGGCACAAGAGGTTTTGAAGGAACTACATGATGGTTCAGCTAGTGGGAACTATGTGGGGGATAACACAACTCACAAAATTATGCACATAAGTTTCTATTGGCCTAATCTATTCAAAGATGCACATGTTTATGCTCGGAGATGCCTACCATGTCAACACTTTGCCAACAGGGAGACGCAATCATCCACCCCATTGCAGTCTGTCGTGGTGGAAGAACCATTTCAACAATGGGGACTCGACGTGATTGGGGATATGTTTCCACATTCCCCTAAGCAACATAGATACATCCTTACGGCTATGGACTACTTCACGAGGTGGGTTGAAGCAATACCGTTGTGCCAAATCAATTATCAAGAGGTAATAGCTTTCATCACTCAGAACATCATGACCAAGTTTGGCGTTCCAACCTACCTTGTTTTTTATAATAAAAATTATTTTTCGTCATTCAAATTATACGAATTTTCTCTAGGAAATGGTATAGTGCTCAAACACTCTTCCAACTATTACCACCAAGGAAATGTGTTAGCCGAGTCAACTAATAAAAACCTCATCCGCATCAAAGACTATGTTGTCCCAAAAACGAAATTGGCATAACACACTCCACAATGCCCTATGGGCTGATTGGGTCACACCCAAACCATCTTTGGGTACCTCCCCATTCTTTCTAGTTTTCGACAAAGAAGCAATCCTTCCTCCCAACCTGTCTCTCCCGGCCCTTCAGTTATCACAAGAAACGCATGGTACACCATGCCCTTCCTTACAAGCCCGTATAGATACATTGTTGAAGCTAGAGGAGGAAAGGCTAAAATCCCGGGGAAAATTCTCCATCCACCAGAGCCGAATAATACGATGGTTCGACAAGAAATCTGTCGGAAACAAGATTTTCGAGGTGGGAGACCTTTTCCTCAAGTGGGACAAGGCTCACGAAGAGAAGGGGAAACACGCCAAATTCCAAGCCCTGTGGATAGGCCCCTTCCAAATCAAAGAAAAGGTTGGTTCCCACACATATAGACTCCAGAACTTAGAAGGGAAATTTGAGGTTCTCCTAGTAAATGGGAAAGACCTCAAGCACTATTTCACTTGATAGTGCTGGAGGTCATCACCGGACTCTGTACCATAGGGTCTTTCTTTCACTTGAATTCTTTTTTTGTTTTCGGTTTTTCTTTTGTTTTGTATGTCTCAATAAGCAGTTTGCTTCGAGAAAGCTCTTCAAAATCCGCTCCCCTAACACCTCAGGTTGAGGGGTAATCGTAGAAGTTGCTTAATTGGCAAGCTGTAACGAAATCTTTGTTGGCAAAGAATCGACCCTGAAACACAAGATGGCCTAAGATAGCCTGTGATAGGCCCCCATGGTGAAAACGCAACTAAGTCCCAAAAACCAAATGCCAGTAGCTCACCTAGTACGCTAACTTGGGGAGCTGCTAATGAAGAAGAAGTTTCGGTGAAATCGGTCGCTAGATAGAAAGGGAACATGGCAAACCTCGGGTGATAAAAGGATATCTGGGAAAACTCAAAGGTCCTTGTATATAGACGAGGAGAAACCTCTCTTGCAAGTAACATAAGTTGTTATCCCTCATCTGCCCAGGCAATACTTTCCACCTTAAAATAAGTGATTTGAGCACAGTCAAAATAAGTGCCTTGAGCACATTCAAATAAGTGCTATTAGCACATGAAATAAAGGATAAAGTATTGAGAAAAGCTTCCTATGCAGAGAGGCGATGCGACGACTGTGCCGGGGTACTGACCAGGCTCGTTGGCAACAGAGAAACGTCTGTGACTCCTAGGTAGTGACTCTGTCGGGACCACAAGGTTCACGCGGTAGTGGAGCAACACAAGGGGACCAAATAACTATATTGGATCCTTGAAATCCTTCAGGTTAATCCGACCCTTTCCGTCCGGTCTCCAGAAATGAAAACACGGTGAACTAGCACCTTGAGCCATGCAAACAGATGGAGAAAACCCATAAGGTCCAAGGATGAAAGTAGTGGGACCCACAAGGTGAAAGGAATAGCCTGGTAAGCCCCCCCAACCCCCCTCAAGATGAAGCGCCGACAGAGATCTTGGATCCTACCAGTGAATTGCCATTTGTTGTAGCCGCAACAACACCCTCCAAAATTTTTTCCTATTTTAAAATTTCTGAGCCCCTGATATCTTAGTAAATATAAGTCTAATGCACCCTCGGCCTAGAGCCTCAAGAAAGTTCTTTTCCATGCATTATCCCTTCAAATTCTAATCCAGGACTTAGTCTCTAAATAGTCATTTGCATAGTTGTGAAGTTGCAAAACTCATCAAATCCAACACTTTGTGACCATGAGACCTAGCAACCTGCCGACTTCCAGGTCGCGAAGTCACAAGGTCGCATTTCCACTCAGCCAGCCCTGGTTTGCAACTTGGCGACCTACATTAAATGACTACACATGAGACCCCTTTATAAATAAAAGGCTCACGTAGGTCACATTCGACCTGTGCAGCGGAGAAAGTAACGCCTTTGACAAGCAATCTGAAGCGCGTTTTTTCTCGGGTAAGTTGCTTAATCCTCCTACTGTTTCCTTTTTGGTTAATTGTTGCCCCGTGTGCCCCTGTCCCTTGCCTATCAATCCCTTTCTTAGTTTCATTTAAGCTCCTCAACATCCCTGGTTAAAGTTTTCACCTTCCCTCATGGCTTATACCTCTCTTCCTCCCTCTCTGAAACCTCACCCTACCCCACATGTCTCAAGCACCCTTCCTAGCTACCTGGGGAGGCCTTAAGGCCCAGATTTGTCCATTCCACTTGATTTTTTTCCCTCTTCACCATTCATTCCCCGCGGGTCGCAATCGGCATGAAACCCCTCAAAAACTCCCTAGTGTGACCTCGCAACTCCACGACTAAGCGACCTTGGGACCCTGCGACTTTGTCACTAAGTCGTGAGGTCGCCAAGTTGCTAATCACTAATTATCTACTGACCTTGTGACCTAGCGACCTTGTGACCTAGTCACAAGTTTCCAAGTCGCAAAGTCATAGTTCCCTGAGAATTTACTCTAGCGTGACCTTGCGACCTAGTCGCAAGTCGCCAAGTCACAGAGTCATCGTTCCCTCAGAGTTCACGCCGGTGCGACCTTGTGAGCTAGCGACCTAGTCGCAAGGTCGCTAAGTCGCAATACTTTCCATTTCTTCAGATAATAGTTGGCAGAGGTCACAAAAACCAAGCCTAAGTAGTCATTTGGAAGTTTCATCAGTCTTAACATATTTCTAATTATGTCGTCTGCCTTATCGTGGGATTGTTTCATGAATATGCCAGGAAAAATAGAATTCGAGCTCGAGTGTGTCTCCATCTCTTCAGCCTCAAGCGATATGGGGCCTCCAGAATTTCGGAAGAGAAACAAGAGTCCAAACTTATAAATCTCAGAAGAAGGCACACCCCCTTCCCCACCTCCCATCTATGGAGACACCGCCTATGTATTCGGGAAAGGTGATAAGATGAGTTGCTACCAAGTATATCAGGAGTTCACAAAGCCTGAGTTTCCAGAAGGTCTTGCAAACTGGAAAGTGTACATTCAGGTCAAGAGGTACAAACTAGACTATGCGGGTGCCCATCCACCCATATTTCCATGTGCAGAGGTTATTGAATGGATCCTACAGAAGGTCGACTCTAGGATTTGGGTCATTCGCGATCACTCGAGGAAGAAATTTTCTAACCTGAAGGGGCAAGATGTAGAATTCTACTATGCACTCCCTACCTGAGAACAAAATTTCAACGTTGACTGGGTAGCCACTCACGAAGTACCCATACCAGAGACCTTGAGGGGATGGTGGGATGACCCCAAGAAGCTCAAGGTTAAAAAAGATCAGGAATATAAAACAGAGGGCCTCAGGAAAGTCTACAAGTTTGTGGTAGCAATGATGTGTAGGATGTATGGTCGACAATATGCCACTACTTTCAACGGGACTTGGGTCCCCCTCATGTACGATATCACTACATATGGCACCCGGTTCAACTAGGCCAACCTAATCGTAGCAGCCCTCAGGTTGAATATATCAGTCCCACAAGCGCTCGAAGAAGGGTTTGCATCTAAATTCTATATGGCTTCTTACATTTTGGATGCAATATGTGCAAGATGCCATTTTGAAGGATGGCTGCATAACTGGGATGTGAAACATGGCGGTCCTATCCACAAATACTTAAAGGTGTTTTGGGCTTCCAAATACAAACAAGATATAGATTCAATCTCACATAATTTCATTCCCGCATTATACATAAAGCCATTTGGAAAAGGCACCCTATGCATGTCCGGGAGAGCCATGGAAACAATAACCCTAGTGGCCAACTGGTTTCATATTGTAGAAATTACTTTTTTCAGGGTCTTTGGGTCATTCAAAGCACCTCACGCACTGCCTCAGTTTTTCACCGATAAATTGCTCTTATAAGAAGTGTGCTACTAGATGACGGGCGTGATTTCAAAGGTTCTCAGCAAGGGAAAGAAGAAACCATGGCCTACTCTCCCACTTATTATCGGCGCCTATATAGTTAAATATTTCAAAGAAGTAGAAGCAGAGGGGAAAGACATCAAGGGTTTTCATTTTATGACCTTCGCCCACAGATCATATGATCCCGAAAGGATCATCCCCACACATAAAAAATGGGACAAATTCAATTGGAAATACTAACACATGGAATTCCCTGTCGAAGAGCAAGTCAAGAACTGGTACAACAAAGATAGGGAGGCCACGCCCGATACTATAGGGTAATATGCTTGGGTGGTGGTTATTTAATATCCCTCTCAGGGCTTTCCGGTGCTTGAGGCAAACATTCATATTAACTGTAAAGTTCACAAAGATGTTGCACACATGTTCATGCTAATATCTATAATCGACAAAGTAAGATGGAGAGATTACCTCTTTATCGATAGCAGGTCATATAGAGAAAAATGAACAGCGAAGTAGAGATCCTTCTTCACTGACTCCAAATCCAGATCCTGCAATCAATCAAAGCACCCGTGTAATCTCTACGATAGTATAGTTTATTATTGATTAAAAAAGCATATAAGAAACATGAAACAATAGAGATCTAAGCCATTCATATCATGCCACATAGACGATTGAAAAAAAATTGTGACACTAAGGCAACGAATGGAAAAAAGAGATACAGTTCTATTGATTTATAAAAAGGAGGATTACAACCATTGGTTGCACTAAGCCCTCCTCAGTCTCCCAATTCCTCTCCTTCTTTCTCTATTTCTGAGTGTGATGATGCTTAAGGCAGAAATCTCTCAATGAAATTCAGCGATCTTCAACCCTCACATAATAACAATGAAATTATGCTCTACATATATTCAATCCTTCGACCTTAGACTAAGAGCCCACAACTCCATTTTATAGAAGATGGAGAGGGAAAACATTGCAAACTTATTCAAACAGTTTGTAATGGGAAAGATGGAGATGTTTCCATGTTCTTCCATGCTTTTGCCTTCCTTAGGAGTCCAGTTATATTTGGCAAGGCCTAATAAATTTTTTGTGCCTTTTAGTTTCTATTTTGCACTGGTCCTTTATGATAAAAAGCTGGAAGTGCCAGTCACTTTTTTGCAATATCTTTTCCCTTTTCACACTTAAAAAACGATAACTCTGCCCTTTGGGAAAGACAGACCATTACCCTAGGTACTAACGCTCCCTTTAGATGTCTCAAGTGCATTATAGCGCAGTCTAGCTGCTTCTCGGGTGTGTTACCTTGGCAGAAATGGGTCTTGTCTAGGTCATTTTCTTCCTTCCATGTTACCTTCTCCTCTAAGCTAATGAGGAGGTAATTTTTCCTGTAACAGATGCCCCCTAAAGTGTGAGGTCAGAGACAAAGACGATGGCCAAAATACATTATAACAAGTGTAGCAGAATGAGAGGAATTGGAGGATTGAGGAAAACTTGAAACAACAACATATGTCAGAAAATATAGTATCTGTCTTGAGTCGAGCATTCCCATGCTTAGTAGCTAATCAACATGATTTATCTAGAACAAAGATATGAAAATTATTTCCACTGATAATTATAATGTGAAAGTGTTTATCATAATAGGATTAGACTGAAGAGCTGTCTCCAAAAAAAATATCGCAACTTTGGGAGGGAAACACAGCTATAATGGTGTAACCCTTGCCCCAAGGTCTTGGTCATTGCTCACTAAACTACATATTTCATACATGTGAATGAATGAGTCATAGTCGAACATGTAGGAAATCAACTAATTACCAATAAATAAATAAAATTGTTAACATACGTGAGGGCAGCCACCGATAATGATGATGGTCCTCAAGATGCATAGTACAATCTAGTGAGTGTGAATAAAAGGATTTGATGTCGAACACTCATAGAATCCTTTGATCAAGAGATGATAATGAGGACCCCCAACCAAATGCAAGATGACCTGCCACTGATGTCTGCAAGTATCCAGGTACTGAAGTGTTTCTGGATGAACTTCCTAGATAAGATGTTGGATTCGATAGGAAGAGATCTGTCAAGGGGTAGGTACTGAGGCGTCCTACATCAGTTGACACGAAACGGGAAAAATATGATTTTTTACTGATGGAAATAATCAAGAGCAAATGGGAACAACTGACGAAAAATAAGTTCTGGCATATGATGTCTTTGGTTGATACGAGGAGCAGTAGATAATGGGATCCTCTTGAACAATAGAAGGCACTCTAACAGGGTACTAGGCAGCTTAGGCTTAATGAACACCAAAGAGTGTTAGGATTCACCAATTCAGGAACATTGGGAGATAAAGGCTAAACTCATAGATGGTAGGGTTCGGCTAAATGCGAAAGATTTTTCTAAGTGCCATGTTCAAGATTTTGTGCTGCCAAATCGACCTTTAGAAAATGTAACAGAAGAAGTATCCATGATGTCCAAATTTTTTCCTTGTATGATTAAGTTTAATGAGTCCAGACGGGTAAACTCGGTGGTTTTTTCATATTTAGAGAGTCTGAAAAATACTGTAAAAGACAACTCCAAGGGGGTACCGTTGTCATGTTTGATAACTGGGCGCTACGAAGGAAGAATAGTAAGCCCGAAACAGTTCATTTTCTATGAGTTAGTCCATTGAATCTGAATAGTGAGAAAGCTATGTTCGATGGACATCTACCTCATTTTGTTATGAGTACAAGGAGACGGAGTACACTCGATGTTCTTTGTGAAATTTTAACGAGTTCAACAAGGAAAAACTTGATGTTTTCCATGAAATTTTAACGAGTCACGCGGAAAAAAAACTCGGTTACTTTTTTTGTTTAAAGAGCTTTGAAAAAGATGAAAAGAATGGCTCATATGTCTCTGTCATGGTATTTTAATGAGCCCGAAAAAGGAAACTTGGGGTTTTTTCGATTTATGAGCTAGAAAAAGTCCCTAAAAAGAAAGCTCATAATCGGGTCGAACTTGGTCAGATTTGCAGATAAACATTTAAAACCCATCAGAGCATCGGTAACATATAAAAACCAATAGTTGCAATGAAATGTACCATGAATTTACCTCCTTGTATCAAACTAGCTAAGTGAGTTTGACCTCCAGAATGGCTATAAGAAGGTCACAGACCTTCAATTATCACTCTGTTGAGTGCTGTGATAGAGCTCTGGAGAAAAAAGTGGTGAAAATTCACCTGTCGATTGTGGACGATCCAGGCGATGGTTTTTCATTCCGTAAGATCCGGGTAATAGCTTGAACCTTTCTCTGTCATTTCAATGTTTTTTTAAGTCTTTTTGCTGGTTAAAATTGTCAGTTTTAGTAAGCCCTAAAAAATTTAAGTGGCTAACGCAGGCGATGAGTGTTGTGCCCATGTTAAACGCTCTTCCTGAGAAGAAACAGCGCGTTAGCACACACTGTTGGGCACTATAGCCTGCATTAGCTGGAAAAGAG